>WTSP01013303.1:33067-90602 GCA_025331215.1 Actenoides lindsayi | reverse complement strand
AGTAACTCTAAACATGAGGTGTTATCACTGCTAGAAGCAGACACTGTCTGTGAGAACAGGCTGCTGACTTCAGAAAGCGCAGTTAGAAGGACTGAGCTGAAAAGTAAAATCACTGAACAGAATTAGTTATGTTCTCACTCAAACTAGGACAAGAGGTTACTGAGGTTTTGTACGGTAGCCTTCTGTAGTTGAAGGATAGCAAAGATATACTCATGCTTGTGTTCCATACACCTTCCAACAGTTGTGTGGCATGTTGTTCTTATGATGTTAGTGACTATAGGATGTTTGATACGATGAATGATATACAGGATTTTTATGACTTGTCTGCAATTTCAGTAATTTCTGAATATTTTTGGTTGATGATGGAAAGGAAAGGATGAGAAAGAGGTACAGTCATGTAAGTTTCAAGCAAAGATGGATCTTGTGGCAGTGGTTTGCTTGTTAGTAGCTCACTTGCAAGAGGATAGAAATCCCTGCAGGCAAAAAATCTACGTGATATAATTAGCATTGTTTATGAAGTCAGATGTAGTGTAAAAAGTTTGTTATGGGTTTTGATACAAGGATCTTCCTTATGGGTACTCTAATTTGGTCTTCTGTATATTCGTTATGAAATTACAGTATTGAGCCAGAATGGTTATCTGCAGAAACATCCTCTGGAACCTTGTACAGTCTTGAATTAAGAACTAAGTGGAGCTTGGCAGTCAGTTTTCTGATTCCTTTTTTTGCATCATCTTTAGGTTTAGCCTCTGCTTCATTCCTCCTGGCCTTTATCACAGCTCTTAGCTCAGTGGGGGAATATGATATCACTTCTTGGTAATGCAGATTGAGTGCTAGTGTGAGTAAAACTCCTTGTACCATAAGTATTTTATGGCTACATTTATTATACATGTTGCACATAGTGTGCTTTACAGTAATCAGAAAAGAATAATTGATTTGGTATGTTATTCTGAGTTAATGGTATCGTAAATACTCGTTTAGGAGGATAATACACATAATGTGCAGGGCACATAGTATGCAACTTATCAATGCAAACTTCGGGGAGAATAAAATGACCTCACAACATATTTATTGTTTCAGTGGAACAAGTGGGGATGTGAACAATATCCTTCAGGGCTGGAATATTTGCCGAGGAAGGAAAGTAATCTGTGCTTTGAACATTCTCAGAAATCTGAATTTCTGAGGAAAAAAAACCAAACCAGAAACAATCAATCTTCGTAATGACTTAACTGCCACAAGCTGGAATTACTGTGGAGACTTTGTGAAATGGACTACACATTGGAAAAAACCTGTGTGTAATCATATTACCTTAAGCTGAAAAAGAATTTGTCTTTATACTGTATCCCTTAAGCACAAACTGAAATAGTAAAAATTAATTTTAGAGATGGGATGGACAATTTAAAGGTAGTGAATTCTTACTCATTGGCTCTGTCACTCAGCACCACTAAAAAAATAATACGTTAGCATCATTTGTCTTTAATATTCTTTGTAATTGACTCTTCTTCTGATGTTCTCATGCAAAAGTTCAGAAACCTTTCCTTGTATAAAGTCATCTTCAATCTGCAGAGACTTTTCTTTCATGAAGGGACTGTTGCAGAAAACTGTATACCTCACAGATGTTATCTAGTGTAGTAATAATGGCTTGAAAAATTAGGTTCTTCACTGATGAGGACACTTTTGAATATTTGTATGTCTCTTGTGTTACCGATTGGGATTTTTGTTTGTTTGTTGGGTTTATATTTCCCCAAAGGAGTCTTTGGACTGCTTTTTAGTTTCATCACCTCCCACGGAGTTGTACTTGGCCTTTCCAGAATAATGATCAATATGAAGTCAGCTGTTTTTAGTGGAGCCATTTTCTGTACTGAATACTTTGGAGCACATGAAATAATTTTTATAATTTCTTCCAAATATTTTACTTTTCTTTTTCATCTGTGTTGTGCCAATCCTATTCACATTTCATTCTGTTCAACAGTGAAGAAACTGGCACTTTTTACTCTTTCTCACTGTCAGGAAGCTTTTGGATGTAATACACTTAGATTTTTGAAGGATTTAAGAATGCAGTGGCTACCTGAGCTTCCTCAAGTCTTCATCTTTGCAGAGCTTTGGACAAGAATCAGACTCTTCCTATCTTTTATTGCATTAATGCCCTACGATAAGATTCTAGAGGGAACACTTTCCTGAGTCTAAAAAATAATCTGATGAGACAGCCTGGAGAACAGATTGAGGATCAAGGTTTGATACGCAGATTTCCGTGTGAGGTAACCTAAACAATAGATAGTACAAATGTGTATATAGATAGATCTGTTTCCTACAGACTTCAGCCTCTTGTGTAAAGAAGTCACCACCTGGTTGGTTGAATGACCCTTGTGTAAATCTTTTGGAGGAGAATGAGTAGGTTTCCTGTGAGTTGGTGTAACAACGCTGGCAGTTGCAGGCAGTTGCATCTAAATGCAAGTTAGAAAATAACTTTTCTGGAGGTCACAAAGAGCGTCTCTGCAGTACTGTGGTAGTGGTTTTAGGCTCAGGCAAGATTGATGCAGATAAACTGCTGGCTTGTTTACTGTAAGCTGCATAGTAGGATGAAGTCATACCTATAGTGCTGCTCACTTCTTAAATATTGTAATAAAATGAATCCTGTAGGGCCTTTCTATCAGTCTCTCTGCAAAGGCGGCTAGAAGTCAAGGATGGAAAGCTGTTTTGTATGCTCAAGATTTGTATTACCTATAGGTATGCTTCATACATAAAGAAAATAGAAGTTAACAATAAAACCAGAAGAAACTTCTACAGAGGTCAGAGCAGCAGTCAGTCTTTGCCCACCAGTCTGTGTCTGGCAGTAGAAATGCAAGATGCTGTTCCATATTCTAACATTGGAAACTGTTTTCCCTTACCTAATTTCTGTTTTCAACCTGATAAGGCTATCTGCCTGGAGAACCTTTGTGATGACACATGCCCCAAGTTCACTACCTGATGTCTGAATGAGGTATTTTTGTTTATTTTAAACCTGATCTCCTTGATGCTGAGCTCTGGTATTGCACAGGTTTGAGTGAGAACAGAACTAATTCTGTTCAGTGGTTTTACTTTTCAGCTCAGTTCTTCTAACTAACTGCACTGTCTGAAGTCAACAGCCTGTTCTCACAGACAGTGTCTGCTTCTAGCAGTGATAACACCCCATGTTTAGAGTTCCTACCAAGGATTGGTGTGCAGACCAAGGCCACTGCTCGATCTTGTTTACCATGTTAGGGGGTGCAGAAAAGTAAAAGGCTGCACCTGCAGGGAGAAGTGGGCAGGACAGGTGACCCCAGGCTGATCAGTGAGGGAATCCAGCACATATACATTACATTCGGTATAAAGCTGAGGGATTATGAGGGTCAAGCTCTCCTCTTCAGTGGCCAGCATCCGAGGAGGATTCTGTCCATTCTGCCTTCAATTCCTATCTGTGTTCCTGAATCCAGTCCTAGAATCCAGCTTCTGAATCTGTTTCTTGTCTGCCACTGAGTCCAGCCTGGGACATCCCTGGTGCCTGCTCTACAGCATCAGTGGTGACGGTGATGTAATTGCCATCGGGGGGGGGTTGTGTTCGATACTGGTTTTGTATATATTCCATTTTATTATTATTATTTTCATTAAAACTGTTATAGTTTCCTTTTCTTTCACTCCTCCTTATTCCCTTCCACTTCCCCTTTGGAGAGGTAGAGGAGTTAACAGAGAGCATCTGTTACAGATCTAGTGGACAGCCCTGACCCTAAACCTAGACAACAGGACTTGGTGAAAAGCACTTTTGTATTCACCTTACCCACTACTTTCATGATCTTATAAACCTTGCTTAATGGTTTAATGTAACCCCAGACTTTCACTTTTGAGAGTTCCAAATGCCTTAATTTCTTTAAAGGGCAGATAGTGCACTCCCTTGGCTCTGCACTTTCAACTCTGCTGTGTCTTCCATGAGAATACAGAGGCTGGAACTGACATGGGACCCATGGTATGGATGCGCTGAATTCTATCATTAGAAGTTGAAGAGAGATTCCAGAATAAGACTTGTGTAGTTTGTTATGTGCCTTATGGTATAGATTTATTTGTCATATTTTGCTTTCTTCTACTCTCTAGGTTGTTTGGGTTTTTTTTGGTTTTGTTTTTGTCTTTTTAGGGGTTTTAATACCTTACAGGAAATTAAGCCAAGTTTATATGAAGACACCTTCTGGAATTTGGGATGTTTCCCCTTTTTTTCTCCAAAATTTCCTACGAAGGGAAACTTTTAATGGTTATCTGCATCTAGGTTTATTGGCTTAAAGAGCTGGGGCTTTTTGTCTTGTAGAGAGAAGTGATGTGGGCTCAGTAGACAGCAGTTGCCAATGGAAGCATAGCAATTTCAGTGTATTTATACCTCTGTGTACTATCTGCTTCCATGTCTTGGAGCAGCTATTTCATTTACACATCTCTCTGCCAGCGTCTCTGTCATTTGATTATGCATATTCATATGTCATAAACAAATGTGCTGTGAATATTTAAAATGTATGTATACATATGTATATATGTAGGTGTGCCTACAAATATATCTACTTATGGCTGAGAAGAGGAGGAAGATTTTATCCTTTCTTGTACTGAAATGAGTCTGTTAAGTACCTATTGCAATCATATAAATAATGCACATAATATTAAAACATACAGTTTTGATAATGTCTGATTACCAAAAGTACTTAGACATTTATTCCCATCTTTTATCTTGTTAAAAGACTAGCCTGAATTTATTTCTTACCTTTCCAGTTAGCAAAGATTTTTACACTTAGTGTCTTGTAGTATTATATTCTATGCACATAAAAATGAATTCAGTCTTTAAGTTGCACAATGTGACCTTTTACTTTAGAGTTTAAGTATTTTTTTTAAATAAGAAGGCTTTAATTTGTAAATAAACACTTGTCAATAATATGTTTCAGTGAATGAGTCTTAATTTTCCCAAAAAATAATGGGATTTGAAATTTGAAGCATTTGAATTACAATTGTGCAAAATTCAGAAGAGACATTTTAAAAGGTAGAGCAAGTTCCCCTGTCTGAACAAGGTAAGATGTTGATGCTATAGGAAAATCTACCATTTTGCAACATTATCTCAGTGCTTTTGATTGTTCTTTGACTTCTGTGATTTCAATGTGTTACACCTGGATGAAGGGACAGAATGCACCCTGAACAAGTTTGCTGATACAAAACTGGGAGGACTGTCTGGTACCCCTGAAGTCTGTGCTGCCATTCAGTGAGACTTGGACAGGCTGGAGAGTTTGGTGGAGAGGAACCTAATGAAGTTCAAAAAAAGGCGAGTGTAGGGTCCTGCAACTGGTGAGGAGTAACCCCATTCACCAGTGCAGGTTAGGGGTTGACCTGCTGGAAAGCAGCTCCTCAGAGAAGGACCTGGGAGTCCTGATGAATAACAGATTGACCATGAGCCAGCAGTGTGCCCTTGTGGCCAGTAAGGCCAGTGCTATCCTGGGCTGAATTAAGAAGACCAACAGGTTGAGGGAGGTTCACATCTGCAGTACTGTGTCCAGTTCTGGGTTCCCTAGGTCAAGAGAGACAAGGAATGACTCAACAGAGTGTAGTGGAGGGCTATGAAGATCATAGAATCATAGAATCTTAGAATGGTGGGGGTTGGAAGGGTCCTCTGGAGATCATCAAGTCCAACCACCCTACCAGCACAGGAACACCTAGGGCAGGCCACACAGGAACAGACCCAGGCGGGTCTTGAAAGTCTCCAGAGAAGGAGACTCCACAGCTTCTCTGGGCAGCCTGTTCCAGTGCTCTGTCACTGATGATTAGGATAATGGAGCATCTCTCTTAAAAGGAAATGCTCTCTTGAAAGGAAATGAGACCTGGGTCTGTTTAGCCTGGAGAAGACTGAGAGGGGATCTTATCAATGCTTATAAATATCTAAAGGGTGTGTGTCAAGGGGATGGTGCCAGACTCAAACTGGGAAGGCAGGAAGACTTTAAGACTTCTATTCATGCTGCTTGAGAAAAGCTGGCAGAGCAATCTTGTATTTTACCAAGCCATCTCTTAGCATCTGTCATTCTGCTCAAGATAAAATAAAGGTGAGAAGTTGTAAGGTAGTGAAGAAGGATCTCAGTTTATGGTAAGAAAGTAGTAAAATTATGAGGAAGGATCTGGTCTGCTTTCCTGAAGAATAGATCCTTTATCAAGGACCTGCTGCTGAGGTCAGACCTTAATGTGGGGTTATTAATCCCATGGAATGCAGTTCCTGTAGAGAAGAGGGGTCCAGGAAAGCTGATTGCTTTTCAGGGATTATCTCTAAGCTCAAGAATCATTTGCCCTGACAAGCAGAAAATCAAGCAAAGATGGCAGGAGGTCACTGGCAGAGGAGCTTTTCAGTAAACTGAAACATAAAAAGGAAGTGTACAAAAGATGGGAGTAGGGACAGGTGACCTGAGAGGAGTATAGCAACACTGAATATATAGGGACAGAGATAAGAAAGCCAAAGACTTTTTGGAGTTAAATGCAACAAGGGTTGTGAAGGGCAGCAGAAAGGACTTTTACAGCTACACAGAATCATAGAATGGTTTGGTATGTCAGGGACCTTTAAAAGTCCTCTAGTCCCCTGCAATAAGCAAGGACATCTTCCATTAGATCAGGTTGTTCAGAGCCTTGCATTATGTGTCTACCTAGATAATCACTCTTTGAACTCTGTCTAGTTTTTCCTTGACAAGCTCAAAACCCTCTCTTGATCCCATCCTGCAGTGCTTTTTCTCTTGCCTGCTTTCTTGGCTGTTTTCCACATCCTTTAACTTGCGCTACCCTGTGTATGAGATATGTCTGAGCACTTTGCTGCTTGGAAAAGTGGGCAAAAGTTGCTATCTGTGAGCCACTTGATGCTAACTCTCACACTCCTCCAGATGCTTGTCAAGATTTAAGAAATGATACTGAAGTGCAGAGAACAGAAGCTCTCTGGGAGAACTTCTCAGCACAAGAAGGACATGAACCTCTTGGAGTGGGTCAAGAGAGAGGACACAAAAATGATCAGAGGGCTGGAACCCCTCTTCTATGAAGAAAGGCCGAGAGAATTGAGTTTGTTCAGCCTGGAGAAGAGAAGGCTCTAGGGAGACCTTATTGTGGCCTTCCAGTAGTTAAATGGGGACAGTAAGAAAGATGGGGATGATCTTTTTAGCTGGGCCTGTTGTGACAGGAAAAGGGTTAATGGTTTTAAACTAAAGGAGGGCAGATTTAAATTAGATATAAGGAAGACATTTTTTACAGTGAGGGTGGTAGATGCCCCATCCCTGGAAACATTCAAGGTCAGGTTGGATGTGGCTCTGAGCAACCTCATCTAGTCGAAGATGTCCCTGCTCATTGCAGGGGGGTTGGATTAGGTGGTCTTTAAAGGTCCCTTCCAACCCAAGACATTCTGTGATTCTATGAACTTCAGTAGTAGTGGATTCTTCCTCCACCCTGTGAGAAGCAGTTAGCGCTAATTTTCTTCTGTCTTAAAAGAAAAATCACAGTACATCGTTTGATACAGTTAAAAAATGTTTCAGTCTTTCATAGTACATTTAGCCTGTTCTGATTCTGTTTTATTTTCTTGTCAGTTAGGCTTTCATTTTAAAAAATAACATCTACAATTTCCTAAGGGGTGTTGACTTCAGTGTCACTTTAATGCACTGTCCTGATTGGCAGTAACTCGCACAAAGAAAATACTTGTATTTTTGTTCTTCTGGGAAAAAAAAATAAATACTTACTTGCAATGTTCTTATCTCAAATACAATCCTCTGTGAACAAAAGTGAATAGAAATAAACACAATTCTGAGTCTCCGTTGTGCTGCAGTTGAAACCTTCTTGTGACATTAATTTGTGCTGTGGTTATGCTACATTGATGGTTCAGGGCAACTCTCTTCAGCATTCCTTCTCTTCCAGCCACAGAGGTCTTAATTTTTCCAGTCTTGACATTCATAGCCTTAACTGTACTACCAAATCTTAACTATTTCCTTAAGGAAGTATAATTCTTGCTCTTCATATTTTAAGCCTTTCTGATATTTAGGGTATCTCCTACGCTCATGCTACTACCAATTTTCTTTTACAGACCCTTATAATAAATTATAAATGCAGTATTAGGTACATTTGGATGAAAGAGTATCCTTTGGGAAATTCCCCAAGTGCCCTTCCTCTAGTTTTGTACCTTTCCCCTTCTGTGCAGTGTGTTATTTTCTTCACTTGTTTCCTGCTTTCTGTTTTCTTGTTTTCTGACATGTAGGAATGTTAGAGATATCAAATGCTTCTAATCTATGACAGGGTAGATATCACATTAAGCTGTGTAAGTTAGTTGTTATTATAATGATAATGTGTTTTAACATGTTTACCTTGTCCTTTAATTACTGCTTTTAAAAACTGTACCATCTCCTTGCACGATCAATGAGGTCAGAGTAAGATGTCATCCTTTGCCCATTATCTTCCTCCTGAAGGTAAAAGTAATATAATACTATTTTTAAATATATTTTATATAATAATATTACCTTCGTCCTGAAGGTAATACAGGCACTTTCCATACATGGTAGTCTCTCCAAATCTTTATAATGGAAATAAATTTACGTGATTACCTGTAACAACTAAGCTCTGTCTGTACAAGCAAAGAAACATATAAAAAGATTATTTGTGGGGTAGCATAATTTGTGTTGCTTGTAATTATTTTTTTATAGCTGAAACATCCCATAACAATGCAAGCTTGCGTGTCAAAAGAGCTGCTAATTATCAGTTATTTAGCCTTTTGAAACCGTAGGTGTTTCACAGCATTGGCTGCTCATTTCAAGATTCTTGACATGGTACTTAGTTTACATTACATCATACTGACTGAGCAAATAAAACTGGAAAAACCTCAGGCCTTCTGTTCATTAACATTGACATATATATATATATATATATATATATGAATGTTTTATTTAGTTATTTCTTTATTTATTATCTCACTCAGTCTTATGGCGGGGGTGTGTGTGTGTGTGTGTGTGTGTGTGTGTGTGTGTGTATGAGAAACAAACTTTATGCTGCTCTGGAGAAAAATATTGTCCAGGATTATGTCTTTAGAAGATTAAAGGGATGCCTAAAGGCCTATTGCAAGACTCAGAAAAAAATGGTCTGTTACACTAAATAGAAACAGAAATCTCATCCATCAGCATTGCCCAACTGTTCCATCCATTGCCCAGTTCATCTTCCTTAAGGCTCAGAGTCTCACTTGAGTATGTAACAGGAAGATGAAGCACATGTAGGCAGAGTATTGAATAAACTTGATAGGAAACAAGCTTCCTACATGAGCACAAGAAAGTGTTAGAATAAAAGCCATCAGATTTGCATCTCAAGTGTGTTTTTACACTTTGATCTTACTGGCTTTGTCTGCCTTGACAATGAATAGGTACTGTGAAAGTAAATTGTGTATTGGAAAGAAAATATTTTTTTGCTTAATGCCTTTTCTAATTAACTCTGTCTGGCTTTTTCAGCAGGTTTCAGTATTGAGCTGAGATGTGAGTTTTGTTTGCTGTCTGCTCAATATCTACTTCTTCCTTGTCCGGAACACTGTTACCAAAGATGGAGCCAGGAGGGACTTTTCATATTGGGCTCCATTAGACTGCACCATTAGGAAAAATATATAAATGAAATTGAAAGGTGACACAGGTTAAAATGAAGCTCTCCAAACTGCTTACTCTGAACGCAGGCCAATGATTTTTTTTTTTTTTTTCCAAGTTACATTTAGCAGGTGGATATAAATATGTTGCTATTATCTCTAATCTCTGCCAGCAAGAGAGAGTCCAGCTTTGTTGTGCAAGCAGTATGATTTTGTTAGCAAAGAACAGTTTACAGTTTGCTGAAAGGTTTTGACGACAGCACTTTACTGAAGTAGGCAAATGCCATCCTTAACCAGGGTTGGCTGCTGTCTGGCTGTCTTGGCAAATGAGCAGAAAAAATAACCCTTCGTGCTTGTAGTAAGATTCTAATTGACTCAAGTGTAATTAGAGGGAACACCAGGTCTGGAAGAATAAGTGCTTCATCAATTATGATGATGTTCCTCTAATAAAGGCCATTTCTTTTATCACTTCTGTAGCAATAGAATAGTCATTTAAGCTGATTCAGAAGTACGGGTAATGAGTCCTTAATGTCAAATACTAGCTTCCTTTACCAGCAGTTTGATATGCGTTCACAAATAGAAGATACCTGATACTCTGCTGAACTGCCAGCTATTAAAATTCCTGTCCTATAGGCTAGTCATTTAGAAGTATATCATGTATTGATTTACTCTGTTACACCTGTCTAGGTACATAATATGGTTGATGCATAATGGGGATTGTTAGTGATCAGATTATAGCAGGTGAATATCATTATAAGAATGTTCAAAAACTGTGTTGTAGCTGATTATGATAATGTGAGTCAAAAGCTCAGTTTGATAATTCACATAATGAAAGACCTAAGATGGGTAGGAATGTTAAGGGAAAAATAAATAGTTAAGAGCACTTAGAAACAACATGACTCTGGCTGTTTTGTATTAATTGTACTGTAAATCCAAATAAAGATCACAAGCAGAATGAAAAGGTAACTTGATTGTGGTCATCTTCAGTTTTATTTGTCACTTACAATTAAAGTTAAACACTGAGCAAAATTTGAATGTTGAAATATCTGAGGCTTCTTAGGTGAAGAATTAACTGATGGATTGTCTTTCAGTGCGTATTTGTGTACAGGTCTAACTACACATGATGTTTAAGAATGTAGGACTAATTCTGTACTGAATTTGGGATTGTAAAAATATTCTCATCTTTCTTAAATAAGACTTGCATATTCATAGGCGTGTGTTTCAACAGTGTATTTATCTCATGGGTGTTTGTGTAAAACAGTAATGCATATGTCTAATCACTGGACAGGAGTTAGATGTTAAATCAGTATATATACCACGGTGTTTCTTTTGTCTATTTAAATCTCTGTGTAAGTATATTTAAGCAGAAATCTTCCTAGGGCAGAGTGTTTGTACGATAAAATAGGTTATTTATAGTAAGCCATTATTGCTGTGTCTTATCTAGTGAAGAAACATTACGTATCTGACAGTAATGAGACTTGCTTGCAATCCTTCATTACGTTGAAGAATTATTTCCATGTGTTTCATAAGTGTTCTGTGGAATTATATCAATTTATTTACTGAGATAGCATAACTTGGGGATAAATAATAAAAATGAGAAATGTTACTGATACTGAGTATTTTGATTTTAAAAACAGGGAAAGACCACTGTTACATTTTGGCTGGTATTCCTTTGAAACAATGCCCCAGAAAAATAGTTATAAGTCCCAGAAGATTTAAAGATGTTTAAAGGTAGAATTCCTTTAAATAGCCAAATACTAATAACACAAGGAAAAAAATCCATTAAAAACAGTTCTCTGTGTTTTGAGAAGTTCATTATAATTTCATTTGAACATGATGTAAACTCTTGAATTGAAAATCCTTCACACCAAGGGCAAAATAGAGGTACTAGTTTTCTATTTTGTATCTTTTGGGAAAATTTTGTGGGATTAAATGGGAAAAAATAGTGCCTTATTTTGCTCCAAATGTATTTGTTTGTAATCCTGATTTAGGCATCTAAATGTTCTTTTGCTGAAGCAAAACTAGTCATCCTGTGTACCTTTGGAAGATGAATTGCTATCTGTAAAAATAGCTGATCTGCCATCTGATTCTGCAGCAGGAAAATGAGTCTCATTTTGTGTTATTGGTTGTGTTAGTAGCTGCAAATATTAGGATATGGCATGCTTTCTGGACCTCATAAACTCATGTAAACTTTCCTTAATTTCTATTTCTTAATTTTTAAAAGATAAAAAAAATAAATAAATAAATCACAGTTTGATCACTTTAGTTTCTGATAATATCATATCTCATTCAATGAAGCTAATCCCTTTATTCAGATATCAGTTTTGTCAGTCAAGTTGTACAATTTCTTGGTGTATCAGGGCAGGGCATTGATCTGCTTGAAAATTAAACCTAGAAAAACATAAAAGCATTTTTTCTTCAGTCTGATGCCAAAGCAGTAGTGTTAGTGTGAGAGAGGAGACGAGATGCAAATGGATGTGGAATGCTTTAGATATATTTAAGCTGTTGTAGAGCCACAGTTGGGTGTTCGAGATGCAATTTCTAAATAATGCAGTCAAAAAACTAATTTTAAGGAAGTTCTTTATTTCTAGAACATCGAGAAACTGGAAGAGGCCAGGTAAATTTAAATTTAAATCTTTAGTTTGAGGAAGAGGGGTCTGAGGGGAGACCTTATTACTCTTTACAGCTACCTGAAAGGACATTGTAGAGAGGCTGGTGCTGGTCTCTTCTCTCAGGTAATTAGTGACAGAACCTGCTGAAACAAGGCAGGTTTAGGCTAGACAGTAGGAAAAAATTCTTCACGGAAAGAGTGGTGAGATATTGGAATAGGCTGCCCAGGGAGGTGGTTGAGTCACCATACCTGGATGCATTTAAGGATTGCTTAGATGTAGTGTTGGGGGATATGGTCTAGGGATGAACTTGTAGAGTAGGGCTAATGGTTGGACATGATGATCCCAAGGGTCTTTTCGAACATAAATGATTCTGTGATTCTGTGAAATGCAGTTGGTTCAATTTCTGAGGAAGATTTCAGCTTCTACAGCAAGTGACTAGGGCAGAGGAGAAGGGCTTCTTTGGACTGAATTCTTGCCTACTGCTGGTGGGGAGAGACTGTGACTTCTTCACTAATTATTGGTTGGAGTGTCCTAGGCTGTGCTATATGTGGTGTTCATAAGATAAGAATGTAATTTATAAAATATGTTTACTATGTCTCATGGTTAAGGCTTTCATAAGTGCCCTGGCACTTTGGTTCATTGGCACTTTGGCTCTTGTGTCTGCCTCAGAAGCATTTTAAAATTTGAGTCTTTTGCATTAGTGGAAATTACAGGAAAGCATACATTATATGAAGTTAAATGGTTCTCTATTCTTCATATATTTAAAAGTAAAATTACAAGCTGCATGCAATTTGAATATTTATAGTTCATGCTCTTGCCTCTTTTGCTGTAGTTGAGCAGTTGCCATGGTTCCTATTATACTGTCTGCTTTAGAGGCAAACTTCATAAACAGACATTAAATGAAGCTGGGCTTCTGAAGTATACTACATTTGTAGTGCCCTCAGCTGCATCTTGAATTGATCTGTATATTCCACTGATTTCCCTCAATAGCCTGAAATCAGAGGTCAGGGCTCACAAGAGTTACAAATATTAATACAGAATATTAATCCCCTTCAGCTCTTTTACCAATAGAAAGCAACATATCACTGATGAAATTGTTTGAAGGGTGTGTATTAAGAAGTAATTAATAAAAAACAGCTACTAAGGTTCAGTGAAATGTGGGTGACAAAGATACTCTGTAGGCCTAATATTGCAATGTACTCTGCTCTCTGCAGGGCCTACTCTTCTTTCAAAAGGGATGTGAATGGCAATAGAGAATTAACATAATTCTCTTTAGCAAGGATGAAGAGATGGGGGCAATTTACAAGATACCTACTTCAGGGAAAGAGACTGAAAACTTGTAAAAGGAGCAAACCTATGTCCTGTTACTGTATTTACATCCTGTGTGAATGGTGGGTGTATGGAGGTGTCCACATATCCAGTCAACTTCTCATTGAAAAATGAAGGGAAATGCAATATTCCTGTGAACTCCTGAACCAGTGCATACCTCAGGACGAAGCTATGACTTCAATTAAGAAGGGCCTCAATGAAGACAACAGACACATTGAATTTGTGGTCAAGGAGCAGAATCTTTTAACATAGTTTCTCAGTGACTAGTATAGCCATTAATTTTTAGTGATATACCTTTACGTTAATTGCAATGTTTTTTTCTTTTCTGTTCCACTGCACTTGTCTTGCAAGATGAAATTATTGGCTCCAGTCAACTTTACCAGCTGTCCAGTTCTGACTAGAAAATATTTCTAAGTTTAAATGTTGGATTTCTTAATCAAAAAGACTGTTAGTTGCTGAAGGTAAATGAATTTAAATGAGAAATAAGTTGCAAATGGTTTCTTTGTGCCCCTTAGTATGAAAGGGGTTAATGATGACTAACCCACTTTCATTTGTTATACCTTTAAGCATTTTTAAATTGAACTTAGTAGTCTTTATATAGTACGCCTCAAAAATTGCTCACAGAAATGGGTGATACTCATAAAAGGCTGCTTTTCAAACAGAACTACATGCACCTGAATGTATTTTGGAATTAAATAGTATGGGCTGTGGTATTCAGAGAAAGCTAATTAGAGTATAATGGCTTTATTTTGCATCTGTAAGTATTTATGAAGAAAGAGCAGTGTACTATTTTTACTATCAGATGCTTGATATTTGCCTACCTGTTTGTGTGAGAGGATTCAGAGGAGACTGTTGGAGTCTGTGTGTTTGAAAGAAGCAGTTCTGAACAGGATTCAGTATGGCTGCTGCAAAGGGGCTGGAGAAAACAGTGGAGAAGTAACTGATAGGGACGTATTTCTGGCCTTGCTCTAGCTAGGCTGGCAATGCTTGTTCTCCCTAGGCTGGTTCTAGGACCAAAGAGTACAATAAAACCTTTAACACTGGTGACAGAGAAATAGGACTGAGCAGTGTTGCCACGAGGGGTATCAAAGAAAGATGTGGAAGTAGGAGTGCCCTGTTGAGCACTACTACCGTAAAACTAAAGGTTGGTTGCCAGAGATGGATGTGGTAGGACCGAATAACATTTGGCAAGAGTTCATACTTTTTTACTCTTTTAGATAAGTATGATGCTTTCTGTGAGGAAATGATTCCTTCCTTGATATATCAATTTTTATTAACAGCTGATGTAGAACTTTAAGTACATCTGGGCATGTCCCATTAATGCAGTTAACTTGTTCAAGAGTTGGTGAAATGTGCTTTAGCCCCTCTTCTCTCATCTCCAGTCCCTCGGGAGTTGAAGACAACCAGACTTGATGCCTTATGGATGTATTTGAGAATTGACTAGTTTAAGCTTCCGTGATGAACTAAAACATAATTAACGTTTCAGTTTCAGAAGTGCAACAATTAACCACAGAGGGATCTGGTATGATACCGCGGAGAACGTTAGAGGAACAGTCTTAATGCAATAAGGCTTTGAGTTTATAAGGCTTTATAATGGTCAGAAGGTGAAGTCTATGAATTACTGCGTAGAACAGCAATGTGCTGCCGTGTCCATCCTCTCCTTTGTAGTTTGCATTTATGTAGTGCCTCGTGATACCCGTAATTTCTTGTTGGTGTTTTGTTTGTATTTTTGTATTCATATGGACGAAAAATTATCTTAGGTTCCTAAACTACTTGTTTGCAGCAGTGATTACTGCCTTCAATAGTGTGTGTGCATATATAAAAAATGCACAAAGTCTGAAGTCAAAGACTGATGGGAATCAGGTGGGCTGGGGGAGTAAAAATCATTTTGCTTAGAGAAGTCAAGTGAATGTGAGACTATTATAAAAAAAATTGCTATTTTTAGAGCGGTGTTTTATTCAGTATATTGAATAGCTAATAAATTGTTTTGCTAAATATATTAAGGAAAAGGTATTTAATACTGGGTCAATTATTTTAAGTTCTTTTGCAGTGAGATGTTATATATCACCTATTTTCTAACCTTCTTATAAGTTTAAAATAATGAAATATCCTAACAAGAGGAAGGTAAGTTAAAGCATTGCAGCCAGTTTTTTGCCATTAATAATTTCAGTTGAAGAATGGGGGAAAATATTTTAATAAATATTTGAGATTCACACGTGGAAGCTATTAGTGAAGTCTTTCAACTTCTCTTTTATGTTCAACTGCATTACATATTTTTATATTATGTGAAATAAGCCTTAGACTATCATGTGTAGGCTTTTCAAAAACCATTGCCATTCTATTTCTTTTAATTATCTGTTTCCTGATTTTCATGTTTATGTTAGTTATAAATGTGTCATATTTAGAAGGTCAGACTCTGGATCATTGTCTCCTTGTTTCAGGAGCCATCTGAAATAGTGTTATAGTTACAGTTGCAAAACAAGTTCTGTTCATCTCATTATTTAACAAATCATTAACCTTTATGCTGTAATTTTATAACAGTATTGGAATTAATCTTTTTGATATTTTGGAATATCAACATCCCCTTTAGAAATTATCTGGAATAAATAAAATCTTCAAATGTTTAGTAAAAATTGTAAGTTAGATTTATGAGGTTATGAGATTTTCTCCTCCCTTTTTAGCCATGCTGACTTTGTTCCCTGTACATTATGATAAAAACTAGAATAATTTTCACCTCCCAACTAAGGAATTGCTATAAAAATCTACATATGAAGCTGGCTGGTGAAAAAATATGAAATACCGCCAATTGTTGCTTTTGTGACTCTGATTTTTCTTCCCCTGTGCTTGCTTCCCTTCAGTAACAATGGGACACTTCTTAAAGTGTTGTTATGGTGGGAGTTTGGTAGAATCTCTTGTGTTCTGAAGGTCCTGACCTGGTTTTTACATCAAGACTTCATATTCCTTAGAGGAGCTTTCAAGTTGTTCTGAGTAGGATTTAAGGCCAAATTATTTCCTTTCAGGAAAGAAGGTAAGATGTTAAGGAAATGGAGAGGTAGCCTGAAAATGTGTAAATCTACTTTTCTCTTCCTGGCTTTTGAGAACTATAATCTAATCATCCCAAAGAAACTGTTCTGTGTGTCAGCTATGAGAGATGTGTCAAGAAAACATGCACTATGCATGCTCAGTATTGCCAAGTGCTTATAAAATATCATAAATAATTACTCTATTCTTTTTTATTTAACCAGCCAGTCCTTTGAGCAGTGGTTGTGTTTTTTCTAATCCCACTGCAAGCACACACTTCAGAACACAGCTGAAAACCTGGACTATGCTGAGCTGTCTGTTGCTGTAGTGAATAATTCACACATAGAAGGTGATGATTTTTTTTTTTTTTTGGAGGAATGTGGCAAAAATTAAATTAGAATAGTTCCAGTTGGAAGAGACCTGCAATGATCATCTAGTCCAGCTGCCTGACCACTTCAGGGCTAACCAAAAGTTGAAGCACGTTGTTAAGACCATTGTCCAAATGCCTCTTAAACACTGACAGACTTGGGGCATCAACCAGCTCTCCAGGAAGCCTGTTCCATTATTTGACCACTTGCTCTCTAAATAAATGTTTCCTAATATCAAGTCTGAATTTCTCCTGATGCAGCTTTGAACCATTCCCATATGTCCTGTCACTGGATACCAGGGAGAAGAGATCAGCATCCCCCTTTCTTTAGACTAGATAAAAGGAAGAAATTTTTTACAGTAAGGGTGGTGACATAGCGGAAAAGGTTGCTCGGAGAGGTGGTAGCTGCCCCATCCCTGGAAGCATTCCAGGTCAGGTTGGACAGGGATCAGAGCAATCTGATCTAGCTGAAGATGTCCCTCCTCTTGGAATTATTAAATTTCATACCATTATTGCATGTGAATAACTATGGGAAGAACTGTTCTACATGCACAGGATAGAGTGGAGAAGAGACAGGATTTTTTGGTTGTTTGTTTTTTGTTGTGGGTTGTTTTTTTGTTGTTGTTGGTGGTGGTGGTTTGGGTTTTTTTTAGCTTAGTGATTCAGCACCTCTCAAGGAAGGCTTCTACAGGTACATTGGTCAGAAAAGGAAGATTAAAGAAAACCTATCTCCTGATAAAATAGGGCAGGAAGCTAGTGGCAACCAGCATAAAGACACAACATTTTGTTTGTTTGTTTGTTTGTTTTTTTCCCCTCCGTTTTTACAACAGTCACTCTTTCTTCATCAAGTTCCTGAACCTCAAGGCAGGGTCTTGGGAGATCAAAATCCTTCCCATCATAAGTGAAGACCAAGTTTGAGACCACCTGAGGAACCTGAAAGTACTTGAGTCCAGGGGACCTCATGAGATGCATCCTGGGGTCCTGGGAATTGGCAGAATTAGTTGACAACCCACTTTCCATCAAGCTTGAAAAGTCCTGGCAGTCAGATGAAGTCTCTGGTGACTGGAAAAGGGGAAACACTGCATTCCATTGTAAAAAAGAGGACCCTGGTAACTACCAACCAGTCAGCACCACCTCAGTGACTGGTAACATCATGGAAAAGATCCTTCTGGAATCTATAGTGAAACATGTGAAATACAGGGAGGTGTTTAAAGACAGCCATCATGGCTTCACCAAGAGTAAATGATGCCTGACTAATCTAGTGGCCTTCTACAATGGAGTGACTGCATCAGTGGATAAGGGAAGAACAATGGATGTCATCTACTGGTACTGCAGCAAGGCTTTTGATATGGTCCCTACACAATAGTCTTACCTCTAAATTGGGGACATATGGGTTTGATGGATGTACTGTTAGATGATAATGAACTGTCTACATGGCCACATCTAAAGAGTTATGGTTGATGGCTCAATGTCCAAGTGGAAACCAGTAGCAAGTGATGTGCCTCAGGGAGCTGTACTGGGACCAATACTATGAATATTTTCATCAGTGACATAGTGTGTTTGAGCACACCCTCAGCAAGCTTGCAGATGACACTGAGCTGAGTGGTGCAGCTGATTTGCTAGAGGGAAGAGATGTTAACCAACAGGACCTTGACTGACTTAAGGAGTTGTCCTGTGCAAACCTCATGGTATTCAACAAGGCCAAGTGCAAGGTTCTGTACCTGGGTTGGGGCAATCCTCAGTATCAATACAGACTGGAGGATGAATGGATTGAGAGCAGCCCTGTAAAGAAGGATGGAGGGAAACTAGTGGATGAAGAATTGGACATGAGTTGGCCATGTTGGCAGAGTAGAGTGGCAGAATCACCTCTGTTGATCTGCTGGCCATGCTTCTTTTGATGTAGCTCAGGATGTGATTTGCCTTCTGGGCTGCAAGTGCACATTGTTGGCTCACGTCCAGCTTCTTGTTCATCAGTATGGTAAGGCACGAGCTGTGTAGAAGACACCAGTGGAAGTTTAAGTACTCTGCTAGGGGAAAAGTATTTGTAGTATTTATCTTGAAATTAATGTTTTCATTAATGACCTAAGAAGGAGAACTTTGGAATCTGCCAGTGAAATTGACAAAGTTACTGAATATTCAAAGTTAGATGATATTAAATCTGTATCTGGGAAAATAGGAATAACATGAACATCCATGATGACCAAGAGTCACAGAATGAAATAGGGTGAAATTTAATGCTAAAAAAGTGCAAGGTCTTTAATGAATTTTAAGAGGGAAAAAAAAAAAAGTATCTCTATATACATTGCTATAGGCTTTAAACCCAGAAATTGCAAATGCAGAGTTGGAGAAAGAGTTTGCATTAGCAGTTGCAGGATATTTGTATAAATCACATACTTTGCTGTTTTAATCATCTGTTTTAGAAAGACTAATTCCAAACAGAATAGGTACAAGATGAGGTCCTACAATTAATAAGGTAAAGAGCAGCCATCTCATGAGGTGACTTAGTCTCATGTTGCTTTTTTCATCAGCAGAATATCTGAGGCAGGAGGTAATAGTTCTCTATATACTACATGCTGGGTTTGGGTAAAAAATAGCTCTTCAGAGAGGCTCTTTGGACATTAAAAGCAGCTGTATAGCTGAGGTGAGCTGTTCGTATCTCTATTAGAATGAGCACATCCCATGATGAGCTGAGGTAGTCATGAATTTTGACACCGAAATGTATCACAGATACCTACTTGCCATTGAACAGTTGTCTTTGTTTGCTTGCTGCAGGAATTAAGGAAGATAATGTGGTAGAACTTAACAGAAAACTTCTTTCAAAAGGTTGGGACTAATTGCAAACAAGTAGATGTTGATTCAGGATTTTTTTTGTGAGGCTCTGAAAAATATTTTAAGCCACTTTTTGTTCTGGTAAGGTTAACTGTTCTTGTCTGAAGTGCTGTAGTCTGAAGGCAAACAGTTTTTAGCAGCTTCATTTATTGAGCAGCTGTCTATTTTTTTCACCTGCCATAAATGCAGGGAGGCCATTGAGACATGAATTAAAGAAGGAAGTGCGAAACATGCTTGGAACTTCACTCTTCAGAGGTGATAGCAATGAGGGAGTGGTCTGGGCTTACTGACACTGCTTACAGTGATATGCTCACGTATAACATGGCAGTGCTTTGCTTTTGTCGTGGCTTCTGCATGCTTCAGTTCCCACCGTTACGTGTCTCATGTGAAGCACCAGTGCTGTTATACTGTCTGGGCCTGCTTGGTGTAGATTGTTGTTAACTATATAGTTGTTGTCATCTTCAGTGCTCATTTGAAGAAAATCTGCAGACAAAACTTAAATTTAAAGATGCCTCTAGTTGCCTCCTATGTTGTGAAGAGTGCAGTGCAGTGAGGTTGTACTTGACTAATTTATTTGCTGAGAAAAATACCAAAAATACCAATAAACCAAAAAATACCAAACTTTTATATGCCAAAGATATAATCTTACTAGTAGGTTAATTTCAGGATGTGTAGATAAAATAATGCTTAGACACCAGAGCAAATACTCAAGAAACTTTGCAGGTCACTTGAATATTAAGCACATTTCTGATGGCTTTAATTGTTTCTTTTAGAAACATCTGGAAGAGTGCTTTCTTAATTTTTGTAGGTGGATGGGGTAATTCAAGTTGAATGGATCTCAGGGAAGGGTCTAGTCCAACCTCATGCTTGAAAGAGGGGCAGCTCTGGGATCTGACAAGATTTTTAAGGTCTTTATTCAGTCAATTCTTGAAAACCTCTGTGGTTGGAGACCCCACAACATCTGTAGACAGCCTGCTCCACTGGTGGACCATTGTCAGGGGAAGAGCGTTGCTTAAGTGTCCTGCTGCTGCTGTGTACCACTGAAGAGCCTGGGTCAGTTTGCTCACTAGTCTCCCCGTGGGCATTGGGAGTCTGTTGTTAGGTCCTGTTAAAGTCTCTTCTCCAGGTTGCACAAGCCCAGCTCCCTCAGTCCCTCCCCACAGGGCCTACCTCAGCTGTTGGGTGGCCTTTGCTGATTTCATGTGCTGAGTCTCCTCCACAGCAATCAAGTAAAAAGTTAATTTTCACAGAGAGAGACTGTCTCTTTTGTGAAATGGTATTTTAAAATACAAGAAAAGTTACCACTAGCATTTGAGAAAAAAATAATGTTCTTTACTTAAAAACAATAAAGAAACCCTTAAAACTCCTTTTGAGTCTTGAGAACACAATTTGAATTACTCCATAGTGCCACTATCTGCCATGTAAGTTAGTCAGACGTTACAGTATAAACCTGTCAAAACAGCTCTCTCCTCTTTTGTAAATGGAAAAATTGACAGACTTTTTTTTAGTAAATGGCACAATTTTGCAGAAAGTACTAGCTACATATATTATTAAGAGTCACATTTTTGTCAGGAAATAATAAAAACTAGTAAGGTCTTCAGAAGACCCAGCATACATCTCTTAAAAAAAAGAAGAAAGATTCTCTAAATCATGTGTCCTACTTAGTTATCTTTTTACAGTTTCTTCTTAAATAAGAACCACCATTGAGATCATCAGAGTATAGAAATGTAAACCTTTGTACTTAATACTCTTTACGAAGCCTACAGATAAAGAAATTGTGAAAATTTTGCAGTTCCCATAATCACAGAAATAAATTCATTATGTCTGTGCTTATGTCTGTGCTACATAGTTACTACCTCAGTCCTACTAGTTTCACCACCTTAAACACCCCAGTAGAGAAACAGGGATCTGGGCCTAATCTTTTTATGCAGAAAAACTAATGTTGACAGAAGTAGGACTTCAATTTCTTTGCAGTAGATCATACAGGCAGTTACACAGCCAACAGTGTGCTAACCTGAAAGAGGCAAAGGCCACTGCTATTTCAAATCAGTGACTATTTTCTGTATAGTAAGTTCTACTTTTTGATTTTTTGTTTGCTTAATTATTGTAATGGTTTTGCTTTAGCTTAGGGGTCCCATACTATAATAATTTCTGTTTATGGTTGATTTTCTCCTGTTGTGAGAAGAAGGAGGCAGAAAAGTGACAAAAATGGAAAAAAACAGTTATTATATAGAAGCCATTTAACAGCTACACTATGGACAAATGCAGCCTATTGTGAACCACAGTTCCAAAAGCGCTCCAAGTACAGATGGCTTAGTTCAGTCCCTTTTCACTCAGACATGCCAGAACATGCGTCTGTTCTCTTGGATGGCTTCATCTATAACAAATATTTTTTTTTTGTGTGTTTAATGTTGTCTGGAACTTTACAAGTCTTTCATATTTACCTTTGCAATGCTATTAATTTTGATTCTTATGTATTAGGTATTTGAAACATAGTTAAAATCAGAGCCTGTTGTTTGGAGGGGCATGACACAACTTGATAAGTACTTTTTTGGTCTTTTTTTATACAAAGAGCAACAAAGCAAACTAATCTGTTTATAACAAATAAAATCTAAAACTGAACAGCGTTTCCCCCCCTCCCTCAGTGGCAAAATCTTTAGCAAAGTAAGTACTAAAAGCAAGATAGTGACTCAGTGATAAAATTGCCGTTGACAATAGCGCTACCAATATTTCACATCAAAAGTGAAAGATAAAAGTTCAGAAAGTCTATAAATTTAACTAGCGAAACCACTTGCCACTTACAGGATCCTTGGCCCTCAGTGTACACTGAAAATTTGTGCATATTATTTCCTTCAAAGGTCGTGAAGACATGTTGTTTGACTAGTGAAACACAAGGCATTTTAAGATTGTTCTTTGAAGTGAAACTTCCTATTTTTTTTCTTTATAAGGCTCTTCAACAGTCAATTACCCGAAATAAGATTAAAGCTATTTCTTAGTCCATTTGAGTATGGACAGGGAGAGTAGATCTTAATCATCCTTACTCAGAAGAACCTCTCCCTGTTTTATATTATATGGTGCAACCAAAAGTAATTCTTAAAGCTTTACAGTTATACATGCTTTATATTAAATTAGTGGTGCAGAACTTTTTTACAACTTCAGCGTGTGTAAGAGATGCTGCCATCTGAACTTGAACTGCCTCTCTCAACCTTGAAACGTGCTGTTTTCCTGTCTGTGGGGCTGCTCTCTTTCTCTTCTGTCAGTCAGATAGTTGCTGCTTCTCACTGATGCTAATTAGGGTGATAGAGCCTCACATTAGTAGGTCTAAATTAGATAACTTGCTGTCAAATCCAGCAAATACCGAATAATGCATTTCTGTCTGGGTAATGTAGGCTTTTAGAGGCTGTATGAACATGTGTTGTGGGATAGGGGCTTCACAGAGTGCATACACCTGCATTCAC
The DNA here is from genome assembly GCA_025331215.1 of Actenoides lindsayi. Taxonomy (NCBI): domain Eukaryota; kingdom Metazoa; phylum Chordata; class Aves; order Coraciiformes; family Alcedinidae; genus Actenoides; species Actenoides lindsayi. Next base: position 67,385 of record WTSP01013303.1, on the reverse strand, counting down.
ACCTATGTCAAAAATAGGTCTGTTAATGATGGTTTGTGGAGGTGTCAGATATAAATAAAAAGCTGGTTTAGTCATAAAGTATTTTAAAATAGTGTCAAGTATGGCAAGCTACTTCTTGAAAAGACAAGCTATAATGAAAATTCTTCCAGACTAAATGCCTTCAATACTGAAAAGAACTTCTTATTTCTTTTAGTAACAGCTAGATTTATCTGATCTGTCTTTTCTTAATGTATTTATTGTAACTTACTTGCTTATCCAGCAATTACGATGTGAATAAAATTTCCAGGAAGCTGTAAAAAGAGAAATGATAGAATAAAGTCCGAACCATTTAGTTGTTTGTCCTGACCAGTGTTGGTTTTCAGGTTGTACTTGAATATGATGTTTGTCAGTGAAAAAGACTTTCAGTAAAATTTTTCAGAGTTTGAATCCCTGTAAAGCTAATGGATGTCATCTGGGAACATCTGCAGATAAACCCTGGTTGCTGTGCCTTCTCTTCTCGAGCAGACTTTCAAAGCTGTAAAGGGAATGGTGAGGTATGGCCTTGGCTTACCTGCCTTTGCTCCTCCTGCATTTAAAGGATCTCTGAACCCACAAGAAAACCTGAAATTTTTAAGGGTAGTGACAGGAGTAGCAGCCAGAAGCCAGTTGCAGTGCAGATAAGTGAGAACTGCACAAAGATTTTCAGGGGATTTGGGGAATGAAGAAAGGACTTGTTCCTTGATTTTTTTTCTCTCACAGAAAATTGTTGGTTTGGGCGTCATATACAGACTCTTGCCATCTGCACAAGGGCATTCTGGAAATCATGACTGGAAAATGTCAGTATTTTATATGCAGGTTAGAAAAATACTTTAGTTTTTTTTTTAGTTTTTTTTTTTTTTCCCTGCAGTTATATGATAATAGTATTTGTGTAATTGAAATAATAGAAAAGAGTAACATCAGTTCTCCTTTTACTTTGACATATTTTGTCTGGCCTGTTAAAGAGAAGCAGTGGACACAATCCATCCAAGTGCCTAACTAATTTTTTTTTTTTGCATTTTATTGTCCTGCTCTCTTGCAAGCTTCCTTAGTCTATATTCACTATAATGACCTTTCATGGTGAACATAACTTCTGTGAAATATACAGGACTGAATATTCAGTGTTATTTTTTAACAACTTTTGGAAAAATTTGGCTCTTCAGTAAAAACACAGTATCTATGAAAACCCATTTTTCCCAGCCTCTTTTCGTACTTTGTAAAAATACCTGCATATAAATCATGATAACACTTAGATTCTTTGACAAAGCAGCATTCTTACTTTTTTCTTCCTAAGACAAGATCCTCAGTAAAGTTTATTTGTAGTTAAAGGAAACTAATAATTTTCTAAGAGATTTCAACAATGTTAAATAGTATAGTACAGACATATTTCATTTTCCATCTGTCTTGCAAACAATAGTGAATAGGTAGGTGTTTTAGGAAGTGTCTGTTCCATTCAGCTGCTCCTTTTCTTCATTCCCTGAATATGTACTTTGACTGCAGTATTGCACTTCACCTGTCACTTAAAATTTAAAATTTCCATCTTTATTTCAGATTTAGTTTCTAAAAATGCAGCTTGCATTTTCAGCACCTTGTCCAAGTAGTATATATTTCAAAACCTGTTACTGAAATGGACACTTGTCAACCTTGTCAAGGTTTGACTTTCATTAGAATTGACACCTGCTAGTGAGGAATATGCTCGAAATTGGAGATGTAATCAGTTTGCAAATTTGCCAGCAAAATTTAGTCTTTATTTCTGAGTTAGGTAGGAATATATAAAATTCAGTTGAGGTTTGTTTTTTTTTTTAATCTGAAACATCAAATTATTTTCTAATTTTAATAGAAACAATAAAGATGTATTGAAACAAGGAGGAAAAGATAAAGATTACAAAATAAGGAAAGGCAGAATTCATTATGAAAAGTATTTGTGTGAGGAATTCAGAAAATGTAAAGTACAGCAATGGTTAATCAGTTCATAGGGTGTGGTGGGTTGACCTTGGCTGGGCACCAGGTGCCCACCAAGCTGCTCTATCACTCCCTCCCTCTCAGCAGGTCAAGGAGGAGAAAATAAGATGGAAAAAAAAATTGTGAGTCAAGATAAAGGCAGTTTCCTGAAAGCAATACAAAGGCTGCACCTGGAAGCAAAGAAAAACGTAGATTTATTCTCTCCTTCCCATCTCAGGTGATGTCTGATCCCTTCTCTGGGAAGAAAGGCTCCAGATGTGTAGTGTGCACCCACCCCCCCACCCCGCCCCATATGGTATGGAATATCCCTTTGGCCAGTTTGGATCAGCTGTCCCAGTTGTGTTCCCCTCCCAAGATCTTACCCACCTTGTCCCACTCTGAGGGGAATGTTGGAAATCCAGCCTTGGTGCTGTGGGAGCCCTGCCCAGCAGCAGCCACAACATGGGTGTGTTATCAGCTCCTTTCCAGTTCTCAGTGCAAAGCACAGCACTTGGAGGGCTGCTATGGGGAAAATTAACTCCAGCTCAGTCAGACACAACATAGGGATATTTATTAAAGTATTGCGGAAATATTACCAACCTACCTTCTTTTTTTTTTTTTCTTCAGGAATATTTCTGAGCTTTTGAATGTGTGGGTTGTTGTTTGTTGGGTTTTTTTGTTGTGTTTTTTTTTTTTAAACTCAGTCTTCTTTTTCATTCAGTCAGTGTAGTTTCCCAAGGTTGTATCATTGCATCTCTGCAATCATCTAAAAAAATGCAGACATAACGTCTTCATTAAAACAATACAACCCTGAAAGAATTCCACTGCCTGTGTTAGAGGAGAGGATAAATTTCCTAAGGGAGGCTGCTGTTGTACCAACTTGCTTCAGGTGGTTTCTGCTTTTAAACATTAGATCTATTGTTTAGATCTTAAAAGAAGGCATTTAATTTCCCTGTACTTATTAAATAGGGCATGCCTACAGTACATAAGAATACCTATTTGCAATCTCTAATCCAATTAAAGAAGGTGTTTCTGAAAGTTTAGAGGCAGTGTCTTCAGTCACCACAGTGTAAGCCCAATGGACAAGCTTGCAAATCTTTTGAAGACCAAACTGGACTCCAAAGAGGAGAAATAACAATCCTGCCTTATGTAGTGATACAGATAGAACTGAGCTCATTAAATCAAATTGGATTAGTCCTTAATAGATAACCCTGCACAGTTTTACATAGTGCTTGCACATAACATGTATGGGACAATTAAGGGACAACTGATTTTCTAGTCTTTCCTCTGACCAGTTTATTTTGGAAAGAGATGGTTTGAGGTAATAAAGAAATTTCAAAATCCCAGAATTTTATTTAAAAAAGGAAGATTCTTGCTAGTAGATTAATTAAGGTTAGGGAACTTGTCGAAATGTACATTTTGGTCGTATATCCAATTGATCAAGTAATTTGTCATTTCAAAGCATCTAGAAATAAAGCAAAGTAATTTCAAAGCATTCTTTTTTTTTTCTTCTTTTTTTTTTTTTTTTACCGCTTAGGTTGCTTAGTATGACTAATGCAATGCTTTATTAAGAAGAAGCTTCATGCAGCAGTTTTGGAGGGCTTCATATGAAATTCAGTCTTCCCTAGTATTTTTAATCTTGTACACAAGATTTCAATAATCTTGTCCTCTGATGCAATATAAACATGCATTTTTTATTATAAATGGTAAGAATTTTTTTTTTTAATATACTTCTGCTCCTATTTATTGCACCTGTTTATGCCTGGTGCTTTCAGCTGTATAACATTTTTTTTGCATTCATGATGAAATCATTTCCATCATCATTCTTCCACAGATTTATGACCTTTTGTAGTGTTTCTTTCTTGGAGAAACTATCCTTTATTTATGTATTTATTTATTATTAACTTCCCTTTGATTTCTTGATTCAGATTTGGATAGCTAGATGAAAGGAAAAAATTTCAGAGATTCACAAAGTTGAGGATGGAAATGGGAAAAAATAAATTAGCAGATTCTGGAAAATTTCTGGTCATAAAATTAGACATTTGACATTTTTCAGATGAGCATCAGGAATGAGGAGAGGACATACATAATTTTCACATAAATACTGAGAAAATAAAAAGTTAAGCGCTAGCTACTTATCTCAGCTTTTTGATGTGAGTATGGCTTATTGGGACTTGAATTACAGAACCTCTGATCTTCCAAGAAGTTTGAGAGAGAGTGCATTTAGAGATAAAGTCAAAGCAAAAGTGGCATTGTATCTGAATAGTTTTCCAAAATACCATCTCCCAAGTTCATTGAATTGAAATTCTTAGTGGTTACTGATGATTGAGTCTTGAATGGCATTGGAGTATGTATTTAAGATACATATGTAGGCAGTCCAGGAACATCTATTTTACATATTTCATTCAGTCAGGATGAGGTTAGGGAGTCCTGGAGTGTGCTAACATTGCTGATGTGATAGCTCTTTAAAGAAATCAGCAAGATCTTTTATACTTAGGAAGTAAAGCTGAAAGGAGTTACACTCGAGAGAGGATGACTTTAGGGAAAAGAAGTCATTGTGGTGACTGAAGTTATTAGAAAAACATTGTGGCATCAAAGTGAAATGGTTTGTATTAAATTCTGCTTACAAGGAATCATGGTAAATCTAGACAATATAATGGTGTAGTTCATGGACTTCCATGAAGAATCTATATAATCACAGTATCATCATATCTGTCTGAATCACAACTTGGTAGCACATTAAAAATAATGGTTTACAGAAAATAGTGTTAAAAATTCCGAGTCAAGTTCGCTTGACCATGTTGTTAAGTATAGAAATTACAGGTCTCTTTTTAACATAAGTGCAATTCTAAATGTCATTTTGATATTAAAACTTACTTAAATATCTTCCTTGCTCTTCCCTTCAGTGTGAATTGTAAGAAGTATAAGGAAAGCGATAACTATGAAATAGTGCACAGTGGGTTTTTTTTCCCTGTAGTTTTTCTGTATCAAAACTACCCATAGAAAATTAAGATTTAAGAGGCAGTAGTTAGTTTCAGAATTGCTGGAAGATGTTGTTTTCATAGGTTTTCGTTATAAAGGATAATCCATCACTCATTTTGATTTCACATATATCATAGAATTTAACTTTGCCCACTTCTGTATTAAACACAGTACTTGTTTTGTGGTTGAGTACAAGACACCTGGGAGAAAAATCTGTCTGCACATTTCAGTTATATTACTGTCAAACATTCTGTAATTTGCTTTTAAATATCAGCCATTGGTTTTAATAGATTAAGATTAAATGCCGGAAATTTCTCTTGTTTTTCTCATTCTTGAGTTATTGGAGGAATATTTATCTACTGTATTGCTGATACAGTCGATAAATAAGAGTGGACACTTAACCAAAATGTTAGATACCCACAAATTTCTAAACAGCTCCTATTTACACACCACACATTTACATCTTGGGTTGGAGATGTGGGTGTTCCAGATTTGTGGGTGCACCTGCTTCTCCCCACAGCCCTCTGGGGCTTGTTTTGATGCAAAAGTCCCCTCAAGGTGCCACAGGGACACTGAGGTAGAGGTCCTCACATGTGGCACACCCAGCCAGGAGCAGGTAGCCTGTGGTGGCCTGCAGTAACCTGTTGATCTCAGTAGTAGGATTAGACTTCAGCAATTCTCTTGTTATATCTGGAGTATGTACTGAAGTAATTTGAAGAGTTGAGTCTTGAGTGAGTTTTTGAGTCACTGATAGGTGATAGGTCACCTATGTTATCATCTTTTTTTTTTTTTTTTTAACAGGTCACCTTATTTTATCCTTCAATGTATGTATACTCAAATTGTTACATTTTTTAGGACAGTGACAGCTATGAACTAGCCATTATGTATCCCCATAAGAACTGAATTAATTCCTGTGATTTTACAAATTTGCCTATCTGTGAATATGGAAAGATTTCTACTTGACTGTAAAACCTGACCTTACTAAGGTTAGTGTTATGTAAAATTTATAACGCTCACTTTTTTTTTAAAATTAATCTGCTAAAATGATCTAAAATGCATTTGTCAACACGTGCTCGATCTGGCCTCCAGTCTGATCCACCTCAGTAAGCTACCATGATGTTATAATTAAATAACTGAAATAAAACCATGAGACAGCTTTGTGAAATTCAGGTGTTCAGGCAGCATGTATGCTGGGTCTTCATGTTCTTTTTGCACATCGGAGCTGACCTTTGGTTGAGTACCTGATGAAGACTGTCCTGGGTTCAGTTCAGGTTAACTATCACAAGCAGCAGCTGGCCCAAGCAGGTGGGTGGGGCCACAGGTGGGATAAACAACTGAACCAGCCAATGGGATATTTGATACCATACTGAGTCATGACCCTATATAAGGGGAGGGCTGACCTGTCATAGGGGCACCAGTTTTCAACTTTCTTCAGTGAAGCTGGAGTAAGGAAAGTGGGGTCTCAGGCAGAGGTAGAGCCTATCACTTGCTTTGTATATCATATCATTAGTACTGTTGTTTTCTTCTCTCTTCGTGTTATTTTATTAAACTGTCCTTATCTTGATCCACTGGGTCTCTTTTTTTCCTTCCTGGTTTTCCTTCCCATCTCACAGGAGAGGGCATGGAGGGGTGGGGGGAAGTGGTGGGCAAGCAGTTGCATGATGTTTAGCTGCCGGCAGAGCTTAAACCACGACAAAGACCTATGAAGTTTTGTCTCAAGAATTGTACAGAGGTATCAATTACAATGTTGTGCTTTACACTGTGTGGAAGTGAGCATATGGGGGAGAGACTGAGGATGGAGCATGTAGGTGATCTGAGGAGGCTTTCTTCTCCCCGTTCTAAAATTCATCATTTCAGCCTCTGCATTTATGTACACAGTGTATCATATCTTTCCTGCTTTGCCAGAAAAAGTTGCATTGTGTGAACAATAAATTTTTTTGTTTGGTGCTCGTAGCTAACTTGCTGACTACCTAAATGCAGTGTAAGAGTAGTTATGGAGGTGTTGGCAGACAGTGGGCCTAAGTGTGGAGATTGCATGTTGGAGTATAATTCAATTTCTCTGCATGTCGCTTGAAGTGGAAACCAAACTGGAAGGTATAATGAAATGTTAGAAATTACCCTTAATTTTAATTTAATTTTCCAAGTTTCTATCCATGCTATCTATTCTTTGTTTCATAGAAGTTACAGTGTCTCAGATGTATCTCCTTGATCCTTTGACCACTGTTATATGCCTCATGAAATATATTATCAAGAGTTAGTGATTCTGAAGGCACAGAGGAGGTATTGAAAGGTTAATCCCTTTTACCTTGCTAGGCAGCAGTCACTGATGCAAGGAAGTTTTGGTCACATTTACATGATGATGGTGGTAATTTTTTATTTATTTTTTTCTTTTAATATTGTGCTGTTAGAACATTAGGAAGATAAATTAAGTGATGTCTGATTTGCATTGTATACAAGAATGACACACAATTTGTTTCTTTGTCTGCCAGTAAATAATTGGACCATTCCACCATAATTTGACATAGGATACTGATGTTTTAAGAACTCAGTAGCCTGTAGTGCCTTTTAGTAATAACATATTTTTTTAATAATTTAAAAATAATTTTAAATACTTCAAGTAAATTCTCTGTTGGTGACCAAGAATATTAAAAAAAAGTAGGACTCATGAAATATTTTGCTGTGCACAGAGACTTTCAACTGTATTAAATGGGGAGGAAAAAGTGTTCACTGTATGTACAATGATAAATTTCTTCAGGATTAAAAAGATAAATATTAAATAATGTATACTTGTATAACTGTATTATATAAACAAGGGGTGCTTCTTACAGAGTAATATTTACAGTAAGTTTCTTAGTTTTGTGCTGTAGACTACTGCAAGTTAACTAGCAAAGTGGTTCCAGACAGAAAAAAAAATGGGATAGGTAATTGATGAAAGCAGGGGAGAGCTGTTAGCTTCATTTTCATGAATTTTGGCTGTGTGCTTGCAGATGCTAATATTACATATTTCTCAGTTTCTGTTGGCCATCCTACCAGGGAGGCATGAGGTGTCATGCATAATAATGTGTCTGAGAAGTCATTAAGCTAAGCAACCTGTCTACCCACTCCATCAGATGCTGTTCTTCATTTCTTACTTTGGAAAGCATCATTAACCTAGAACAGAAAATGGAAAAATAACACAAATGTAAAGGGCCAAATACTACTGCAGGTCTTCCGTGACTTCTTCCAATATCTGAGAACAGGCTGCAGAACACAGAATATTTTTCAGTGTATGAAATCTGTATTCTTCCCAGCCTCAGATGTATGTGTTTTGGCACTAATGCAGTCTAAGAGAACACAGTTCATGTCTGTGCACGTGTTGCGTATTGTGACCTTATTTTTTCCCCTCACACAAACATCTTTAAAAGAATCAGCTTAAACTTACTGATTCCGAGTAGATATGATCTGTACTTCCCTGTGGCTATGTTTTAAGGGTGGGTTTGCCAACTTAGGGCTGTGTCATCACTTCCTTGTCTGTGAAGAAGTGACTCTCTCCTGGTTGTAGGCCATGTTTCAATAGTGATGTCTTGCCAAACTACTTCCTATTCAGCATATATGAAAACAAGGCTATAGAAAGGTATCAAACAAGTGCACAAAAAGATATTGTTTCCTGGGAAGAAACAAACAAAACCTGTAAGAAAATATCTGTCTTGAGGCAGTTTGAGTCCAGCAGAGAGAATGATGCCTAAAGCTCAGCATTACACTGGGGAAAAAATAAATTAGGACCATGTCTGCTTGTATTCTAATTTGGCACTCCTGTGCCTGAATTCATGCACGACAAATTTAAATTTTCAGAAGAAAGCTCATACTTTCATTTCTGCCTACATAATAATTTGGGATGCTTTTGGATGTAAGCAAGACACAATTCCCCAAAATTATGTCCTGAATAAAAAACCATAAACATGTACTTTTTGTACTTCTGAAATATGAATTATCTCTAATTTAACATGGAGAGGACTGAGTTGGAAAGATAGGCATGCTCAAGGGTAAATAACTATCTTTTCTTAAACAACTTAACTTTTACAAACTGTGGAAAGAAATCTGCCAAAAAATGAAACCTACCCTAATGCAAGGAGGACAGTGGCATTTTGTGATAAGTGGGGAAAACAAAACAAAATAGAGGCTACTTTCATTGGAGTAGGTGTAAATAACTATGCAGACACCTTCTTTCAAATGAAAGACTTTCTTCTAGGAAAAGCAGGAGATCATGTACTATTGGAGATTACCAAGGTGGAAACACTGCTTTTCTGAGTCTAAATCAAAGAAAATTTCCTTTAACAGATAATTTATCTTTTGGGGAATGCTCAGTTTTATTTAGTACAGCTTATGGCATCTTACTTCATCACTTTTACATCTTTAGGTGTCATTCCGTTGGGAAGTTGTATAAGCAAACTTAGTATCAAAGTTAGAATTATGTGATGTTTTAATTCATAGCTAGTTTTTGAGAAACTCTGTGGGTACCTGCACTTTGTGTAGGTAAGCCTCTGGAGTTAAAATAGAAGTGACTTTTGTGGTAGCCAGCGGCTAGTTTTATGTGTATGCAACTTACTGATGATTTATGGTCTGCTTTACTAATATTCATAGTTTTAAAAATTAGATTTTTCTAAGTGTTAGGTCTGTATGTTTATGGCAGTGATGATGGCTCTAACGTTACAGCTGGGATAGTACTGAGTTGGTAATCTTTCAGGTGCATTTCACTGCCTCCAGTTAAAGTTTTTCAGGGATGAATGATGAGAAGGTTAGCACTAAATATGTATGCTTGAAGAAAGCACACTGCTGGTGGGACTGCTATGGTTGTATTGGTTTGACTGGAGTCTACTCTGTGAAGATTCCCCTATGCAGTAAGTGTGTTGTCCACTTTACTTGTGCTCACAATTAGGAACGTTCAGCCATGACAGACCCAAGTTGGATGTGTACTATGTGAAGAGGACACAAAGTGGTTGAGTTTAGGAGGGTTATAATTTATGAATAAGCGGTGAGACTCCATAGTTTTCTTCTTTGGTTTTCTATTTGCCGTTTCTGCCTTTTTGTGCCATGTCAGCTGCGGACCACTTTTCTCTTTGTTCAGTGCTTGTTGCTGTCTTACCAGTTTCCTTTTGCTTGGTAGTGAGGCTGGACTTTACCTATCATGAAATCATAATTCCAACTTCTATTTTCCTCACAACTATGTATTTTCAAATAATATTATCTGAAGTTTTACTTTGAATGGGCTCATTTTAAGAAAGAGCTTCTCTAAAGTTCAACTCTTTGGGAGGTGTTTACCAAACAATTCTGTTACAGAACTTCTCTGTTGGGTTGCTGGTTTAAGATCTATCTTCAGCTGAATGAGGTGCTTCTTCAGAGAGTGGTTAATCTCTGAGTTATTTGGAGATTGCTATCTTTTTCTTTTTTTTTTTTTTTTTTTTTTTTTTCCACTGCAATCACAGGGAGATAACTATAAATATTCTTATCTTAGGCATTTCAGAAAAGTACCTAGAATTTTGTGTGATGAATTTGGGCTATGTTATCTTAGCACCTTCTGCAAAGACAGAAGAAGCGCTTTTGGTCCATATGGTCCCAGTTACTGCATACAATATACAATCAGTAAATCCACTTAGCAGGGTGATTAGTAGTCCTATTTTCTACCTCCATAACTTCAAATGATTTGTTCGTATTGATTTTGACTGTAAAAGGCATTGAGGTTGTTCACAAACCATTAATTGTTTCAGTCCTACGACATGTTGAACACATAAAATGGAAAATGAAAAATTAATTTTCTAACTGCAGTGTGTTATTTAAGAACTGCATTTTATGAGATACGTACTTATGAAATTATTTCTAGATTTTTTAATTAATTTCTAACTCTTATCGTAGTTCCCACCTTTAATCATAGAATCATTTTGCTTGGAAGAGACCTCAAATATTCACTTATGCTGAAAGCCCATTTAAAAAGAAATGTAAGTAGATGTCTTTCAGAAGGACAAATAGTTCATCAAGTAGATGTTACTGACACTTTGGATACCATTTTGGTGCCTCTTTGTAGCCTGGGAACCTGCTGTTTTATCTGTCAGCTGTTTTAAAGCTGCTGTCTAACAGTAAATAACTTGTTCTAAGTTCTCCCTCAAGCCAGATTTTCCAAAACCTGATTTTTAATGTGTTAGAGAATACCCTCATAGCATATGGCTGGCTTTCATATGCTCTGTGCACAAACTGCACTCAGACACCTGGTAAAAAAACTGAGAACAGACTAGTCAGTTTTTGCTAATGTGTTGGAGCAAGTTGGCAAATATTATGAGTTTCCTTCCTCTTCATTGCAGGTTTCTTTTAAGAATTTTACCACAGAATTAACTTGAGCCGGTGTCTGTTATCTGACTTCTGAAGGTCTTCTTTTATTCACCTATTTAATTGCATACTCTATATTAAAATCTATGTGTAGTCTAGAGTGTTATCTTCCTTTTGATGAAGTAGGGGAATGGTCAGTAGGAGTTGTGCTGTGTAGCACAAACCAGGACTCCACCAGGATCTTTCAAAATTTTAACTGTTAAGTCCAATCTGTTCTTAATTGAGTAATATCTTATTCTCAGCTGCTGTATCCTTCATTTTACCTGACAGTCTTAACTATTAGTGTAAAAAAGACTGTGCAGGCTTCTGTTTTCCAGTTGGTTTATCCTTCAGCTCATAGAAGCATAGATTGAGCCATTTCAGGGAGACAGAATTATCCATCCTATCCATTATCTTCTATATGACAGGAGCTGATTTTATGACCCTTGGAAGAAAGCAAGAATTCTGCACAATTATACAGCAATATAACATGCAAGAAAACCTACCTTTTACTTACAGACTGGCAAGCAATACTGTATTTTGACTCTTTTCAAGTAATTTCAAAATAATTTAAAACAATTCTCTAATGTATGCATTGTCTCCATGTAAGAACATGGTAACTGAAGCATCATGCTTTAAACAAAAATGATCCATAAGAGTCCACAGGACTGATTCAAATGTGAGTATTCCTTTCCTTGTATGCAGTTAGACAAAGGTCCCTACATGAAGAGCTGAAGTGACTGATCTTGTCCAGGTCAGTGGTGCTCTCAGTGGACCAAGTGAGTGCCTGCCTGTTTTCAGTAAGGGCAAAAAACTTGGATCCTTGGCAAGATACTTGGGAAGGGTTTAGAGCAAATTCACCTGGAATCCATTTCCAAAAATATGATGTACAAAAAGCTGATTGGAAGTACTCAGCACTGATTTATGAAGGGGAAATTTTACCTGACCAACCTCATAGTTTTCCACAGTGGGGTCACTGGCTTTGTGGGTGGGATGTTAGGAGTGGATGTTGTTTATCTTGACTATAGCAAGGCTTTTGACATTGTCTCATGTTATATCCTCATAGACAAATTAACAAAGTATGGACTAGCTGAATAGAGAGGTGGATTGAAAACTGTCTGAATGGCCAGAATTAAAGAGTTGTGATTAGTGACATGAAGTCCAGTTTGAGACTGGTCATTTAGTGGTATACCGAGGGAATCAATAATGAGTACTGTACTGTTTACCATCTTCAATAATGACCTGGATGATGAGAGAAAACCCTAAGCAAGTTTGCAGATGAAACTGACACAGCATGTTTTACTGAGGCAGGGAAACACCAGGGCAGTGGAGAGACCCACCAGGAGCCAGAAGCTCATGTGGGAGATGCTGATGAGACCTGGGCATGGCCAGAGGAACAGTGATCACCTCCACACCTGTAAAAAGTACCCAGGGAGTGTGATAACCAGGAGCGGTGAGACCAGAGTGCGGTGCAGCAGATTGCACAGCCGTTTGTGTGAAAGGGTGTGCAGGAAGGGCGCTGAAGCTCTGCCAGCTCAAGAGGTTTCTTCCATAACAGTGGGCACTCGTCTTGAGTTAAAATCAGCATTTCTACAGAGAAAGCCCCTGAGATGTCTGACACTTCCACTCAGATGGAACTGGCAAAGAAGGTGACTTCAGTACAGACGGTAGATTGCAGCGAGTGCCCAGACCCTTCTTCTGGAGAAAAGGTAGGTATCTGCAAAAGACATGCACAGGTTGATGATCTGTTGCATCAGCTGCCTGAGTTGCAGAAAACAGTTAAAAGACTGCATGTTATTAGAGGGGCCAAGACAGAGATGGATAAGTAGCTTCAGAACCATGATCCTGTGGTGGACACCACAGAGAATGAAACACCTTGGACCCTGGGGAACTGCAAAAGCAGGACTCTCAACATTGTAATCAAAATCAGATATGAAGCTTTAACAGCCGTAGATGCCCACAAGGAGGGTGTGCAAGGAGATAATGTACCAGCAGTACATGGTGGATACTGCAGAAGGAGCAATGGGTGCTTGTAGTGGGTTACTCTTTGTTGAGGGGCACTGAGGTGCCCATCTGCTGGTCTGACAAGGAGTCACAAGAGGTATGCTGCCTTCCAGGAGCCAAGATCGAAGATGTTGCTGAGAGGGTGCCACAACTTGTCAAGAGTACAGACTACTATATGTTGCTCCTCTTTCATGTGGGTATAAATGACACCAGAAGGCAGAACCTGGGCAGAGTCTAGGAAGACTGTAAAGCCCCAGAGGTGTAAGCAAAAAGTATTGGTGCCCAAGTTATATTTCCTTCCATTTATCAGTTTGAGGAAAGGGTGCAGCCAGAAACAGATGTGCAATGCCAATCAACTTCTGAATTTGTAGAGACAGGGCTGGTGCTCTTGTGAGGATTTTGGCTTTTATGACAATGGGACATTCTTCAAAGACTATAGCCTGCTAGGAAGGGATAAGATCCATGTGTCTAGGAGAGGCAAGGAAGTCTTTGGCAACACGCTGTCCATCTTGGTTAGGCGGCCTTTAAACTGGAGGACTTGGGAGGCGAGGTTCAAAGTGGCAATGCTTATGCCATTGCAACCAGCTAGGGAGTCAGACGGACTAGTCACATCAGTGACAAATGTTCCTTAGCTGCCTTACAAGATGAGAGCCAGAAGACCAACCATCTCAAGGGTATGTATACCAGTGTAATGCTGCACTGGGAACAGACAGGAGGAACTGTCACTTCACACCCAGTCAAAAAGATATGATATCATAGGAGTAAGTGAAATATGGTGGGACAGCTGACATGACTGGTGGATCACTATGGATGGTTATAGGCTGTTTCGTAAAGACAGACAGGGAAGAAGAGATGGAGGAGTCACACTGTACATTAAGGAAAACTTTGAATGTATAGAAGTTAGCTACAGTGATTTTAGAAGCCCTGGCAAATGCCTCTGGATCAAGATCAGAGGGGGCATCTTCAAGAGAAATCTTACAGTAGGCATCTACCAACCTTCAAACCAAGATGATAAGGCCAGCGAAGCAGTATTTGGGTCACTTAGGCAAGCTTTGGGTCAACAGAACCTGATTTTTATGGGTGACTTCAACTACCCAGACATGTGTTGGAAGAACAATGAAAAGCTCTTCAAGTTCCTGGAATGCATAGAGGACTGCTTCCTGATAAAAATGTTAGATGTGTCAACTAGGCGCAAGGCACTGCAGGACTTGATACTCACAAACCAAGAGTAGTATTTCAGTTAGTGACAACCGTGTCTGCAATGATCACACTGTTGTGGAGTTTTGAATCCTGGTGAGCACACTGAAGGTTAGTACAAAGGCAAAGGTTTTAGATTTTAGAAGAGCAAACTTCAGCTCACACAAAGCTCAGTTGAGATGGATGCCATGAAAAGCTTCCATGGAGGACAAAGGAGCTAGCAAGTGCTGGATATTTTTCAAGAATGGTCTCTTGGATGCACAAAACCAGATCATCCACTTTAATACCAAAGGAAGTAGGCGCAGCAAGAGACCTCCTTGGCCTGAGAGAGCTTCTGAGTCTGCTCAAAACCTAAAGAGAAGCATAATAGAGATGGAAAAGTGGATGAATACGCACTGCCAACTACAAGGGCATTGCCAGGTCATACAGGGAAGCAGTTAGAAAAGCACAAGCTCACCTCAAATTGAAATTGGCTAGAGAAGTCAAAAACTGCAAGAATGGGTCCCTCAGGTACACAAACAAGATGGAACAGGTCACAGGTAGATGGTGGGGTTTCTATCACCAGAAATGCTCAAAACCAGACTGCACATGATCCTGAGCAGCCTGCTGTGGGTAACCATGATTTGAGCAGGAGATTGGACTAGATGATCTCTAGAAGTCCCTTCCAACCTTAACCCTTCTGTCTTTCTGCCCTAGTGTTCTCCTGTAAGTTTGTTGTTTTGGGTTGTGTTGTGAGCTTTGTTGTTTGGTTTTTTTTCATGAAATTTGCAGCATCAAATGAACAATCAAAAAAAACCAACCCTTGTGGGAGCAGAAAAATGAATGTGATTAGCATTGCCATGCTTCTAATAATCAGACTTCAGGAAAAAAAAAAATCCACATTGTATTTGTTTTATTCATTCTCAAAAAAGTAGCAAAACCAGTGAAGTGGGATATTAATACAATTTTCTGCATGTGTGAGATTACTCAGCATGCATATAGTGGTTTTTGGTATTTTTTCCTTTGCTTCTGTTTCCTATCTTTGCATAGAATATCTTCACAGAAATTGATTCTATATCTCCAAAGGTACTTGTAGTGTCTGGTCTCGTTTTCATTTTTATGTTCAGCTTTCACCTTTTTTTTAAAACACAGTTAGAAAAGCTGCTTTTTTTGCTTTTGTTTTGGTGTCATTGGTTCTTCTTTCTTTTTTGTTTGTTTGTTTTTTTCCCAAATATTTGGATTGTTCTAACCTGAAATATTTAGTATATAATTAGGACCTTGACCCTTTGCTTTTCTGGTACTGTCTTGAAAATAGTGAAATTTTAAATTATAGAGTTTAATTTTGTTTTAATGTAATTTTCATTCCTAAATGATGAAGTTGCATGTGTTTATGATTTGATAATGTCCCCTTTACTTGTTCAGGAACTTGAAGGAATTGTTAATAAGTTAGGAAAACTAGCATAATTTGTGGAGTCTTGATGTCAGTTGACAAAGTAGCTCCGATGTGTTTCATCTAAAAAACTTTGCAGAATCCTGAAAGATCTCCTCCTGCATGAATTTTTATAGCTATGATAATAACTGCGCTATGAATGTTACAGTTTGAAAAGCTGTCAACATTTGTGACCAAATTTAAACTAATTATTTTAACAATGAAAGCCTGACTTGACTGAGAATTTTCAACTGACCAACTTCATTGGAATTAAAATTAAATCCCTAGTTTTTTTTTTTATTTGTGTTTTGAGCATTTGTGCTAGAATGCTATTTCTCTTTTATAAGATGAAAACAAGATTGTAGTTTCTGGTACAAGGAAAGGAGAGAGGTTATTTAAGATTACTCCTAGGAGTTTTAATGGCCCATTATCATCAGTGCAAATCATCTGAATATAGAAAATGTGTATCCCTGTAGCGCAGAATCAAAGGAGAGTGACAAAGGCTAAGTAAGACTTTGACATTTATGAAACGAAGAAAACCTAGGCGGGAATAGGAGAGGTGCCTTGTACTACCCCTTTTAATCAAAAAATTCTTATATGCGAACCAGAAAATCCGTTACACTATTCCATATGTGCATTGTTTTCTTTGCTCTGCAAAAAAATCCCAACCACACAGTAAATTGTCAGTTGTAGAAATAGTCAGGCCAGAAACCAGTAAGTCAAAATGGAAATAAATGTTCACAGAAAGGCTGAAACAGTAGTATTCTCGCTGTTTCACCTCTTATAATTTGAATGGAGAAGTACATTGTTTTTCCACTGTGCAGAGTGGAGGTAATAGAAGATAGGACCGTATGTAAAAGGGGTATAAAACACACATAGGTAAATAGTATAGTTGTGGCAGAGGTAAATGAAGTGAAATAAGTGATGATGTGCTGTACTAGTGATCGTTATGGTGGCTGATCCATCTGTGTGCTGGCCCGTGCTGAGAGGGATGTAGGAGAAACTGGTGTCACAGTCCATTAATGGTCATCCAAAGGAGCCTTCTGACAGTGGGAGAAGAAACAGTAAACCTCAGGTAGGATCTTGTATACCACCAGCTGTGTTTTACGGGCTTGATATTTATCTGCACTTTCAATTGTTTTAGGTTCTTTCTGTTCTTAATATGTCACATTCTTTTATGGGTCAGGAACATACGATGATCATTCCTACAAAAGATACATGTGTTTGTTGATGGGTAGCTACTCTTTCTCATAAGCATGCAGTTTTTAAAAATAACCTTTTTCCATGTTTTCCTCAATATTGCTTTTCTTTGTTTTGGTTTGGTGGTTTCTTTTTTTGTTTTGGTTTGGTTTTTTTACCCCCAGATATTATTATCAATTCATCTTACTGTTTTTCTATTCTTAAGTTTTCTCTTCCTCTTCTTCACCAATGCTGTGTTATGCTTAGAGCTGTTCACCCATCTTTCCACATCTATACCTCTACTCTTCTGCTTTCTTTCACAAAGTACAAATGGTCATGTTTGTTGCCCTGCAAATCTGACTTTTATACTTGCATAAAAATATGAAACAGTTGATAGTATGTTTAAGATCGTACACCTTTTTTCAACACAGGCCTTTTATAAATATGCTTCAAATACACATGACATGGGATTACATATTTGTGCTGTTCCATCACCAGAATACTTGTGCACACGCATAAGTTCCATCCTTTGGCATTTCCACTGTGAAATATCATTAGGATAATCTGGCAATAGTTTTCCTACAGTACTGGTATAATCCAGCAGACGTTGTCAGGAGAGAAACAGTTAGACTACCTGCTTTCTCTCCATTGAACTGCAGTTTTTTGTCTGTTTCTGGTAAAACAAGCTTGTTGCTTCCATGTTCTGAACTTAAATCTCCTCAGTCTCCCTGCCATTTCTCAATAATATGAGTTTGCCTCTCTGTCCTGCTCACACTGTTCTGGTGAATGCCTTTTCTGACAGGAAGTTTAACTTAAGATTTCCTAAAATCCCTGAGTTAAAAATTCTAGTGCTTCTTGGCTGGCTGAGTTTTGTTTAATGCTCTTCCCTGCTAAACACTGGTTCCTACTGTGCTTTGTGCAGGAGCTCTCTTTACCTAACCCATTGCTGTTTCAACATGTGTTTGGTAAAGCTGATACACCTCTCCCTCTGTTGTCTGCTTTCTTCATGCTGTCTTGCTTGCAAGCCCACCACGGTGACTGCCCAGTCCCTTTACTGTGCTGTGCTGACTTATGAATCCAGTCAGAGCTAATGCAGTGATCTTCGCATCAGTCTGTAGTAGACGATACAGATCATCTTTACCCCCAGCCTATGGCATTGAGGGTTTTCCATGTGGTGTCAACTCAATAATTTTGTGCCAGTCTAGTGCCCTGTGACTAGCAGTAGCAAGGGACTGGTGACACTGAATGGATGGTTATGGATAAGAAGCAAATTCTGCTGCAAGTTTATCTCTCTGAAACAGATTTTTTATTTTTTTTATTTTGCCAAAATTTGGTCAAAACCTTTGAAATGTCCAACTCTTTTTTCAAGGAGCTTACCTTTGAATGCTTTTGTACTTGGCATTGATTGTTCGTTGTTTGGTTGTTTCCTACCTGTTTTATTTTGTGCTTTGGTGTGTATGTCCAGATGTGTAAATGTATCTCAGTAGGCATATGCTATATGGTCACAGTGCTTATGTATCCCAGTCAGTTGCCTGTGCTGGTTGTCAGTCAGCAAATTCTTGAAGTTGAGCAAGATAGGAAATAAGTTTTGTATGCAACTGACAAAATCAGACTTAGCACTAGTTCCAGAAAATGTTTTTTTTAGTAATAATCTTATTTGTCTTTATGCTAATGAGACTAGACTGTGTATGCTTTAAAAATAGGAGTTTGTTTGAGTTCCAAAAAAACATTTATTCACACCAGACCATTTACTGTTTTTAAAATCAGAGATTAACATATATTTTCATGTGCTACCTCTGATTACATGCTTTAATTACCTTTGAGGAGTGATTTTGAATACGTGTTCTTCATTTTTGTGTGAAGAAGTCTAATTCAGAGAAATCACTTGATTTTCAATAGTTGCATTACCTGCAGATTTTCTTCAATTACTGGGTATTCCATAAAACTTTCAATTATTCACATATTTCCTGTTTCTTTTCTAATATTTTCTTTATAAGTGTTTAGTTTCTGAAGGATACCTGTTTACATATTGAATCTCATGATTTATTCTTCCTCTTTTTTTAAGTTTTTATCCCCAGCAGTAAGGTTTAGTACTTTTTTTTTCCTCATCAGAGTTGGGTTTTTTTCCATTTCTGATATTTGCAGGTATTTTTCCAGCATCTGCATTTTGTGAACATTACTACATTTTTAGTTTAGGCTTGATTCTAAAACATTATGGAAGTGATGTATTTAACTGTAGTTTAATATAATATGTTTGTTTAAAGGTTTTCTTGTTGCAGAAGATTCAGTTGAGACTAGCCCATCTTTGTGTTCATCACTAAATAATACAATGATTTAATAAATTTTGTAAGTGCTGTGGAGAAGTCCCAGGATGCTCAGAAACTAATTGGTTGAAATCTTATATATCCATTTGAAAAAGTCCATTCTTTCTAAAGTTTATAACATTCTAATCAACTATACAGATTGTATATGCATGGATACGTATTGGGTTTTTTTTCTATTGACATTATTCCTAAGGAACTTCACTTAAGAACAGAATGTAACTGTTTGTCAGTAATGTGCTCTTGTTACAGGACATTTTGGTTTTGAGATTTAGGTGTAAATAGACTGTTTCATCTTTTTTCTTGGCATGATATGCAATCAGTTTATAAAGGAGACTCTTCACCTTTTAATAATGGCTCTCTAGCTGCTCTGATTTTTGCTGTTGATTATGAGATTGCCATCTAAAGTGTAACTTCTTAGAAATTTACCACCAACCTGCCTGGCTCCTCTCTTACCTGACCATTCTCTGCCAGTTCCACTACATTTTTAGATTCATAAATTTAATGTTTTATTTTTCATTTTATTATGTAGCTTACACTTTTCTCCTCTATAATGCCTCTAAATTACGGTGGTCTTTTAATTAATTTCTGCAATTAAGGAGGTTGTTTTGTTATTGATAAATTTTACTCAGTGTTTCAGCCAGTGAGATATATTTCAAGACTGTAACGTTCATTAAATGCAGGAAGTATTAAAAAGTTACTGATGATTACAATTACACTTGAGAATTGCAGCGAAGACTAGAGGAAGAACATTTAACAGAGGTTAAACTTAAACATACCGTTAAGTCTTTGGATAAAGACTGTAATTGGATTGTCTCTTTCCAAGCTAGCAGCCAAAAGCATGACTAAAAGATTTTCACTTCTAACTTCCAGGTTTATCTGTGCTACTAGCCTGTAAAAACATTAACTACAGATGAAAGTAAAAGTGGGGGGGGTTGTGCTTTTGTTTGTTTGTTTGCTTTTTTCCCCCTAGATTTACTTTCATGCTTAGGAACTCTATTTTAAATCCTGTTGTATTCTTGTGATTAATCTTTGCCTAAATCTTGTTATGTCCAGTAGCACTGGAAGCCAACAGAGTATGAGAATGGATTTCTCAGAGTATGGTTTTCATTGCCATTGAAGAAATCACAGGGTGATGAAACTGTAAAATTTAATTTTATCACTTTTTAAATTTAGAAAGAAGCCAGAAATATTTACACACACCTTATTCAGAAATTAAGCGGTTAGATATGACTTTGCTTAGTTCGTTTTGGCAGAGCAACACACTTTAATAGACAAAAAAATACACATTTTTATGCAAAAGCTCGAAAAAGAATGAACATGGTGGAGCTGTGTCAGTGCGAACTGGAAGTATAGCAAGAGTGAGATGAATCAAACCCTTCTATTCCATTACATATTGGCCGTTCTTGGTTACTCTCAATTAAGAAAAAGGGTAGGGCTTTTTAAATTATACTCACAGTTTTTTATTTACCTTTTGGTATATCAAGAGGAACATTTTTTTAATCAGCTGAAGTCCTACCAGGGTAAATTGCATGGTACCAGTAGTAGAAATGATCACATTAATTTTCAGATAATCTCTTAGCTGTTTCTTAAATAATCTCCAAAGAGAACTATACTTGGTCTTTCTTGTCTATTGCTAAGTGGTTTATTTTGAAGTCTGAAATTTGTGCTTTCTTGTTTAAGTAGGTATGAATCTGCTCTAAGCATAGAACCATCTTTATATTCTTAGGCTATTTAATTATGTATTACTTTCTCCAGTTCCCTGAAAAATGAGATGTAGTAATAAGCAAGCAATTTATTTAAAGATATTATCTAAATCAGAATAAAACTAGGCAATTTTTCTGATCGTTTGCACCTTGGCTGTTTTCTGGAATAGAATTTGTATTCTAACATATTCAACTGTGTGACACTATTATTTAGCATTGATTAGATTTTTTTTAAGCAGGCAATTTTTATTCAACGTGATTTTCTGAAAGTTCATTTTCCAAACATGCATTACAGGATTCAAATATTTGTGTCTGATGTTTTGAGAGATGCATGAGGATGACAATAATCAATCATATCTAATTAGCTCATGACACACTGAGCTTGCAGTAATTAAAAAAGACATTACTGCTTACTTTCTAATGATTAAGATCACACAGATTGAAAACCAGCTGTTAATCACTTTTCTTGCAAGGCTAATCTCATTAACAGAAAATCCCAACAATGTACTCCTAAGGCTATTTTTAACATAGTTTTTGGTAGACAGGCTCTGATGCAAGCAACAAAATAGACTTTAATATTTCGTATTTTGAGAGCATTTTTTCACACTTCTCTTACCATGAGTTGATATTCTTGCTTGTAGATTTCTGTATGTCACTTAAACATATAGAAAAAAACTCTGTGCTGAATTGCTAGAAAGGTAACTGAGGCGTGACAATTGAAGTCTTCTGAAAACTTCTAATGCTAATATAGTTTTTACAACTCTGTGTAGTGAAATGTCAATACATAGTATTGTCATTAAGAAATGCAGACATTAAAAAAAAAAAAAAGAGAATGATCTTTATGAAAACAGTAATTTCCAAGGTGCATATTTCAGATATAAGCTCCGCTTTTTGGAAAAATGCACTCAGATGTTTCTTAAGTATCTGTTCTTGGCCATCTTTATTTCTGATGCCAATTCTTATCATATACTGCATTGAATTTTTACAATATATTGTAATTCAGTATCTTTAGTCTTTGTTGACCTACCCTGGAATCTCTGATGTCTTGAAAATTCAGACATGATTTTAATTTGAAATATTTCCCTTCAAGCTACTCTAAAATATTTCCCTTCAGACATGGACAAAAGATAGAGGGCTTGGCTGCTGAGGCAGCCACAAGTTTCATCATCTGTAGTGGTGCAGCAAGGTGTTGCTGCTGTGGTACCTGCTGTGGTGGTTCTTGTTGGGAAGGGAGATGGAAGCAGCTGGTGGTGGGCTATGTATCTGCATGCACATGGAGGGTGTGAAGTGGGGGTCGTGGCCCATGCCACAACTGTAGGTGTGTCCATCGTAGTCCTGTCTCTTGGGCTCTGAGCTGGGATAATCAGCATTGTTGGGCTTCACTGATGTACTGGCAGCACTGCTGGGCCCAGTGGGTGTAATGCGGATGAGGGAAAAGCTGTGGATGTTGTCTACATGGACTTCTGTAAAGCCTTCATTGCTGTTTCCCACAGCATTCTCATGAAAAAAACCTGTCTGCCCTAGTCCCGAATGAGTGTGTGCTTTGCTGGGTAAAACACTGGCTGGACAACCGGGCCTAGAGAGTGGTGGTGAATGGAGTTAAATCCAGCTGGTGGCTGGTCACAAGTGGTGTTCCCCAGGGCTCAGTATTGGGACTGCTTCTGTTTAACATCTTTATCAATGATCTTGAAGAGGACATAGAATGCACCCTCACTAAGTTTGCAGATGACACCAGGTTGGGTGTGAGTGTTGATCTACTTGAGAGTAGGAAGGCTCTTCAGAAGGAGCTGGACAGGCTAGATAGATGGGCTGAGGCCAGTCATAGGGGTTTCAACAAGGCCAAGTCCTGAGTCCTGCATTGGGGCTGCAACAACTGCAGGCAATATTACAGGCTTCGGGAAGAGTGGCTGGAAAGCTGCCCAGTGGAAAAGGACCAGGAGGTGCTGGTTGACAGCCAGCTGAACATGAGCCAGCAGTGTGCCCAGGTGGCCAAGGCCAGCAGCATCCTGGCCTGTATTAGAGTGGCCAGCAGGACTAGAGAGGTGATTGTCTCACTGTACTTGGCATTAGTGAGGCCACACCTAAAGTATTTTGTTTTGAGCACATCAATACAAGAAAGACATTGAGGTGCTGGAATGGGTCTGGAGAAGAGCAGCTAAGCTGGTGCAGGGTCTGGAGAACAAGTCTTACGAAAAGCAGCTGAGGAAACAGGGGCTATTTAGTTTGAAGAAAAGAAGGCTGAGGGGGGAGACCTTATAGCACTCTAAAACTTTCTGAAAGGATGTTGTAGAGAGGCAGGATCTGCTCTCTTCTTACTAGTAACTAGTGACAGAACAATAGGGAATGGCCTCAAGCTACACCAGGGGAGGTTTAAACTGGACATTAGGAAAAATTTTTGCAGTGAGAGAATTGTCAGGCACTGGTACAGGCTGCCCAGGGAGGTGGTTGAGTCACCACCCCTAGATATGTTTAGAAGCCATATAAAATCTTAAAGGTATTTTCCAACCTAGATTCTTCTGTGATTCTGATGTCATCGCAACATCTTTCTGTACATGGAAATTGGATGGTGGTGATACTGTTTGTGGTGGGCAGTTGTTTACAACAGAAAGGTGTCTGATCTAAAGCCCTAATCTCATCCAAATATTTCATCTAACTTGGTTTACTGATAGTGAATGTAATGACTATAAGCAGTGATAAAGATTTTTTTCCTGATCTTTTTTTAGTTAGATTATGATGTTTTTTATGCCTTCATGTGTCAAAACAAACCAAAAAAGTTTAGTTACTAACATTATTATTGGTTTTATTATTATTTTGACATAGGGAAATAAATGCCCCCATTTACTATTCTATTGCTATAGCCCAAATCTAAATAGGCGGGTGGACAACTGCTTGGATGCTCAGGCTGAGGATAGCGGTTAATGATTTGTCATCTTCCTAGATTCCTGTAGCAGGTAGTGATCTTCAGGAATCTGTCCTCTGAGCCGTCCTCTTTAACATTTTCCTCATGACCTGGAGGAAGTCATGAAGAGCTTGGTTATCAAGTTTGCTGGTGACACTAAATTGGAGTGTACAGTTGGTACACTGTCGGTAGAGACCTAGGAAGGCTAAGAAATGGACTGCCAGGAAATTCAAGAAATTCATGACCTAAACTCATGAAATTCAACAAAGTTAAATGCTAAGTCCTGCACCTGGAAAGGAAGAGCCCCTGGCAATTGTACAGGCTGGGAACTGCCTGTCTGCAGAGCAGCTCTCCTGAAGAGGACCTGGGGGTCCTGGTGGGCAGAGCTGTACCTGAGCCATCAGTGAGCCCTGGCAGCAGAGAAGTCAGCAGCCTCCTGGGCTATATTTGGAGGAGTACAGCTGGGACATTAAGGGAAGGGATTATCCCTCTCTATTCAACGATCACTAGACTGCATTTACAATACTGCATGCAGTTTTGGTTCCCCCAGTACAAAAAAGAGTGTGATAATCTGGCTGGAGCAAGTTCACTGTGGAGTCACTGAGTTGGAGCTGGGAGCATGTGCCCTGTGAGAGAGTTGGTCTTGTTCATCCTGCTGAAGGCTTCAGTGGGACCTAAAGGAAGCCTTACCAAGTCAACAAGAAGGATATCAAGAAGATGGAACCAGGCTCTTCACAGTGGTGCGTGAGTAAGTTAGAGACAACAAGCAGAACTTGTAACTGGATGCAAGGAAAAGCTTTTCCTCATGAGGACAGTCAAGCAGTGGAGCTAGTTGCCCAGCAAAGTTGAACAGCCTCCATTCTTAGAGGCTTTTAGCCTGGGCTGATTGCATAGTTGCCTGGCCTTGAGATTGGCCTTCAAACCTGTCAAGGTTGCTTCCTACCTGTGATGGTATCATAAATGATGTTTTCTCTCTTGATCTACAGGAATCTTGAAGTACTCTGAGATACAGGACAAATTCATACCATTTTGTCCTCCATAGAATTTTTACAGATGGTTCTTCTGACTTTCTTCATAGAACCTCCACATACCCCTAGTACTGGGGAACTGTAATCTATCTAAATATCCCGTTCAAGGGCTTCATTATCATTATAGTCAGAATTTCTTAAAGGAAATAGTATTAAGGATTTTGATCTCAACAGTTGTGAAACAGTATCAGTAGGTGTAAAAGCTGTAGCATGCTAAAGCAGAGAAAAAGGACAACTCCAGGTGTATTTACAGAAGAAGCCTACTCTAAGGGAGCTCTGTATAACTAATTTCAGAAAGTTAGAATTAATCTCTGCCTTTTATATGCTTTTAGTTTTACTGAATGGTCTTTTGTGTGTCTACGGTGCTCATGGAATCATTAATTTTCTGTGTTCCACAGGTCTTACTACATATCTGCTGTCCTTATCCATTTGTCCCATATTGGTCCATTGTAAAGCCTGTATTTGTGTTCAGGGCCTCTTGAGCCTGGAATTATCTTTTCATCATGAAAGACAAAAGTGCAGTTATTCTTAGGGTACAGTTCCTCTTTCATATTAGTGCTATAAAATTATGATTATTAATAAATTTTATTGTAAATGTCACTCATCAATTGTTAATGCCCCTAAATGACAAACTACTTCAGGTCTTAATACTTATTTTTCGTCTCTTGTATGGCAGTTTTGAGTTGTACAGTGCAGGTATCCTTCTAAAACTAGTTGGGCTTTCCTCTGCATAGAATGCAGTTCAGTTATACACAAGAAGTCACGTAATTCTGAATATTAGCATCAGAGACAAACATATCTGGAAGAAATTGGCTTTTCTGAGATTTTTTTTTTTCCTTTTGAGAGGATTAGTACCTGTACCATTTGGGGAGGTGTTTGTTCAGTTCTCTCTCAGAATCCCTTAGTGATGGGAATCTGTAATCTGTCCCAGCAGTCTGTTCAAAGATCTCAGTTTCTTTGTAGGTGGAATATTTTTAAAGGAGATTTCTGAATTATTTTCTTACCTGATTGTTCTATTTGTGTTTACAATAGATTTTGAAGCACTGATAACGGTCATTATGTCCTCTTGTATTCTGTCTTTAAATAATGTGAATTCATGCAAAATTAATTACAGGTCTTGTTTTCCAGATCTATAATCACTTCTGATTTTTTTGTATTTCTCATGACCCTTTTCAGTTCATTGCCTCTTCTGTGTAGTGTAGCCATGAATCAACGCTGACATAATACAGTATAAAAGTAAACAATATACTGGCATGTATTAAACGCAATACTGGTGATGGATTACTTCAAGGGCATGAAATTATTCTTCCCTCACATTCAAGAGTGTTAAGGAACCTTCTGTACTCCCCAGCTGAAGAACTGTCTTTACTTTTGGGCATTGTCTTAGAGAGTGAGAAAAAGAAAATCTGTAGGAAGGAATCCAAAGCAGAGCAGTCAAAATATCCATTTGCCTTTATTGCAATGACAAGGCATTGGTGCCAGTATTTTGCTGTCAATCCTCACTGCTACCTACCTGTTTCCTTTGCTTACGAAATTAAGAAAAGCTTTTCTTCCGTGCAAGTGACTGTTCTTGCTGGAGTATAGCACCTTGCACTTTTATTTTGTTACACTTCATCCCATTTTAAAAATACTGTGTTAATCAAAGCAATTTTAAATTTAATTCTGCCCTTTTCTGAAAAAATGTCTTTGTCTTTTGGTCACAAGAGGAGATGTGGTGCAGAAAACTGAGCAAACCAGTTACAAGAGAAAGAGAGTAAATTGTAACTCAGTAGTCAGAGCTCTGGCTGTGTGTGGGGGACCTCCTGAAGTTCTCTTTCTGCCTAATTTGAAATGATGTAGGATAAAAATCAGTGATTCAAATTCTCATTTGTCTTCAGCAAGTGTTCCGACCATCAATATACCACAGTTACAGAATTTCAAAAGAGTTGTTTTCATTTTAAAAATTGAAATAGGATTAGAGAATTTTATCACTAGACTTCTGAGGTAATATGTATTGCTGATAAAATATTTGTCTGGTAATACAATATGGAATTTCAGTTGGAAAAAAAAAAGTTAAAAAAAAGCTTAAAGGATTTTATTTACAGATGAATAAAGATAATTTATAAATGCATTTTAGCAGTTAAAATTTGAACTGTCATGCCTTTGAAACTATGGATATCTTTAAGAATAAAGATCAGCAAATGGTGATTTCTGCTGGAGGACCAATGTAACTCAATGCAGAGGATTTTTTAGATAGAGAAGACTCCAGATGATACATTTTTATAAGGGTCTAAGACAGTAATACTTCATTTAGCTGGCAACAGTAGTGATCACAATTTCTAAAATACACTTGAGCAGAGGGAATAAGAGAGAGCACTTTGGAGTTACAAGTAACTTAAACCTGTTTTTTTAACAGTTGAAATGCACATACTCTGACATCTGCTCTTAATGCATACAAATATATTATTTTACTGTGAGTCTCATATGAATTTTCTGATTATCCTTGTAAGAGTCTTGTACATTTTCTGCCTCTCTTCACTTACTAGTATGAAAAGCCTGACAAGTATTGCTCTAAGGCATTTGAGAAACAAATGCGCATAAATAAGTAAAGAGGTTCTATAGAAACCTTGTCTAACTCAAAACCACTTTCAAACTCTGCCTTGTTTTTTTGCAAGCTTTTTCAAAAGAAAACTTAGAGCATTGAAGACAAGAGTTTTATGCCACTAAGACTGAAGTTTGTCTTAGTGGCAGCTGTGAGCTGCAAATACAGTGCACTGAAAGAGTTAAGGGTATTTTGAGTAAGGTCCCAAAACATTCTACTGAATGGGGAATGCTTTAAAGCAAGTACCCTGTCTAGGGACCTGCCTTAAGTAATCAACAATAAAGCTAATAAAATGATTCATCTGCAGTTCTGGCTCCCTCTACCGAGTGATGTTTTCTTCTCTGTGATATTGGCGTTTTTTGAGCTTACTTGAGAAAGCAGATTTCAGTTTTGTTTTTTTGTCTTTCAAAAGCAGAACAGGTACTGAGCTTTCTTAAATGTCACATCTACTGTGATGCCTGTGCTACTGATCTCTTTTTCTCTTCCTTCCACCCCGTATGTGGACCTGCACATGCAAACCACACACCCCTCTTCCTGAGGCCAGTGTCTAGAAAACTGTCAAAGATATGAAAATCTATATTTAATTTCCTCACCTGCCCAAGTGAATTTAAATGTCTCTCATGAGGAGAGAGGGATCTGGGGCTGTTTAGCCTTGAGAAAAGAAGGCTGAGGGGACACCTTATTGCCCCCTACAACTACCTGAAGGGAAGTTGTAGCAAGGCGGAAGTTGGTCTGTTCTCCCTGGTGGCAAGCACTAGAACAAGAGGAAATGGCCTGAGGTTGAATCAGGGGAGGTTCAGGCTGGATATTAGGAAGCATTTCTTTACAGAAAGGGTTGTCAGGCATTGGAATGGCCTGCCCAGGGAGGTGGTGGAGTCACCATCCCTGGAAGTGTTTAAGAGGGGGTTAGATGTTGTGCTTAGGGACACGGTTTAGTGGTTTTTGACAGGGCTGGGAAGAAGGTTGGACTTGATGATCCTGAAGGTCTCTTCCAGCCGAAACTATTCTATGATTCTATTATGACCTTTTCGCACTAAGGAAAGTGAAAATTGATTCCACAAGAAATACTGCTGTAGGACATTTCATTAGGTTTACTCCTTTTCATTGTGTTTGCTCTTTTTTTTTTTTTTTTTTTAGGATATGCAAAACTGGATGCTGAAATACACTGAAGGCTGGCAAGGCTAAAGGAGTGGCTACAAGACCTTAACTCTAAACTTTGATTTTCCTCAATAGTTACCTAACACTAATATCCTCATTTTAAAGCTTAGTGTTATTTCCCTGTGGCACTTTTACATTTGCTGAAAACAACCAAAACAGAAGAAAAATGTACTAGTTGCAAGTGTGCAATCCTCTGGGCAGGCAATCAAGATGGAAGGGAAATTAACAGCCTGTCAAGAGCCTCCAGATGGACACGAAGATTAATTCTGAATAAGCTGATTATAGATAAAGCACTTAAAAGCAAAATAGATTTTCCCCAAGAACTGGGACATGGATTAACAGCTAGAAGCCTAAAAGATTCCCCAAGACGCAGCTGAAATATATTTATCTAATATTACATTTCTTAGTAAAACCCTCCTGTGTGTTCCTGTGCACTGCAAGCAACACGAATTGCTTTTCAGAGGACTTTGGTGGTTGGTGCACGTGCATACACACATCCAGGGTGAATCCTAAAAACTGCCAACAATGATATATTGATTAGGATTGTATCACCTGAGAAGGGAAAATCAAATGCTGCTGCTTCTCATCAGGGAAAAAAAAGAGTTAAAGATACTTGCTCTTATCAAAGGCTGTAAAAGGAATTAATCCCTGTTAAGAACAATAATGGCTAAATTCATTAATTGTCTTTGAGAAAAGGGCAACTGTTTGCACTTCAAAGGATAGCTGTGACAGAAGAACACAGAAGTATAATACTCTGAAACTGGCCATTTAAGATGTGAATTCCATGTTTCAGACTGTAATTATTTGCAAAACATTGTTTTCCATAAAAATGCTGCTGCGAAAAAGTGAACAAACTCCCATTTTTAATGTCCCAAGAAATTGTTACTACTTCCTTGAACAATTAAGTTTCCCTTACGCGTGAAAGGTTTTTTCAGTATCCAAGGATTATTTTGCATAATCCTGAATGATGCACTGGGCAGGCAGTTCTGTACAAGTTTTGTGGAATACATTTAAAACCCCCTAGTTAGCCCTAATGGTGAACTGTGAAGCACTGAATCTTCTTTCCTATAGTATCGTGTGTTTCATGAGTTTCATTTAATTTTTAATAAGAAACCAAGCAACTATAATGAGTGATAAAAAACACTATTTACAGGATCACCTCCCTGCTCAAATGACACGTTTTATTCTTTTCCATGGCAGTGTCACACTGGAAATAATTTTGCAGAGGGATTTGGTAGACAGTCCTGTGCTTTATCAATAATGGTTTCATCACTAGAGAACATTGTTGAAATGGAGTTATTAAAAGGTCTACCGTAACGGTTAAGAGTCATCTAATAAAACAAGATGATTTACAGTACTGTCTTATGCAGTGATACACAAGATACCCTGCCTGGACACTGGAACCACTACCGCTGTGTTAGTCTGGTACTGTATCATGACAGTTTCTTAGCCT
This sequence comes from Actenoides lindsayi, assembly GCA_025331215.1. Classification (NCBI taxonomy): domain Eukaryota; kingdom Metazoa; phylum Chordata; class Aves; order Coraciiformes; family Alcedinidae; genus Actenoides; species Actenoides lindsayi. The sequence goes on along the minus strand of WTSP01013303.1, from coordinate 37,177 downwards.
AAACACAGTAAACAGCATATACAAAGCTCATAACAAACACAACTCTAGTAATTTAGTCTCATGCTTTATCTGCGCAAAGCAGGCAAATGATTAATACACAAGTATAACCAATAAAGAGGGATTTATTATTTGGCTTTTTCCCCTCAACAAAACAACACAAATTTATCCGACCAGCAACTCCACTGACTTGTTTTCTACTTTTCCATTTAAAGTATTTTTCTACTTTCCTGGAAGATATGGTTATTAACCTCTAACTCTTCCCTATATTCCTTAGAAAATTCTATCCACAACATAAGACTTCACTTCCAAGCTTAATAGAGTCAATTTCTTGCAGGTTTTTTTTAGTAACAGTGTAAGACTTGATTTAAGGAGTTTCGGGGCCTTCTCAAACCTAGATAAAGCAGTAAGCTCTCACTTAAAAAGTAATATCAAGAGAATTAAGTGTGATATGAGAAGTAGTCCCTACAGATTGAAAAATAAAAGGGCAATTCACTCAAGGGAGATGGGAGGGACACAGGACAAGAACGAAGCAGTCAGTAACTAGACAGGCAGAAGTACAGCAAAAAGTATGGAGCAGAAAGGAGGAATGAGCTTCAAAGTTGAAGTCCTAAGTCAAGGAAACATGACGGCACACAGGTTTATTTCTTGTTCTCAAAGAGTCACTGCAACACTGGGCAAGGATAAGCTTCAGAAAAGGGGCTGAAAAGATCATTCAAGGTGACAACAGTTGCTGGCATACAGTTGAGAGTACAAAGAACGAAAGCAGGAACACAAATCACATTGTGCAGGGGCCACTTAATGCTGTGCATTTGTTTCAGAGGCATAGGAAAGTTTGTTTCACACACACAACAATACCCAAAACAAACCAAAGAATAAAGGGCACAATACACTTTTATAACCACATTTAAGTGATTAAAATAGAAACTGGCTGTCCAATTATTATGTAGAAAGATGAACAAAGTCAACTTCCCTGACTTCAGAAAAAAATAGGTTCCGAATTCAAACACCTCCTTTGTGGCTAAACCTCAATGACTTATTCCCCAAGACTGACTTGGTGTCATTCAGCTAATAGTTATCTGTGAAGAAGTTGCTGCTCCTGAGATCAGAGTTAAATATTAAGGAAATTCTTGGGTTTTCTACCTTCTCAAACAGACTTTGTGTATGCTACTCAGAATGATCCAAACAGTGAATTAAGAATATCTTCTTAACCCAGCACTTACTACGAAATGTTTGATTTTACTGACTAACCACCTCTAAACAAGAGCAGTCTAACCGTCCACATCTGACAACTTACCGTGACAACCACATCCACCTCAGGTGTTCCATCTTCTTTTATGCCAAACTCCCGGTTTTGAACACAAAGCTGTAAATTAAAAGATACATAATGCATAACTCTAGTGGTTTTTTTCCTTTTAGTTTAACAAATCCAAAAGCAGTCAAGGAGATTCCAGGTTGCAAGTGAATATGGAATTGTTGTGAGAAAATAGCAGGGAGATGCTTTTTCCTAATTTCACTTGGATGAAGTTTCATAAGAATTCCAATCTTTCTGCATCCCAGATATTCTCTTCAAGCAGAGCCAGACATCTTAAAACTGTTTCCTTTCTTACTATTTCTTTTTTTAGTCGCTTCTACTTGTAAAGCTCATTATTTTTTAGAACAGATGAAGATGTGATTAGTGGTACTGAAAGTGTTCTAACTAAACCGTACCACATTAAGACATCATAAACATCTGTGGTATCATGTTACCCTTTAGTTCATGTATTTCAGAAGAAAAATTTCCTTTTAAGAAAATGCTTCCTAAATTGGGAATAAAACATAACAAGAGAGTAACATTTACATGAACCAGCTTCATCTTCTCAGCACAGGTAACTGACAGTGGCTGCCTACCAACTTTCTTCTCCCTGGCATAACACGTGCTAAGGAACAAACATCTATTTAAGCACTGTTGCCAGCAATACAACATGACAGTCCCATCCTTGCCATCACCTTCCCTCTCTTAATTTAGGCAATTCCTCAGGGGCAAGTTCACAAAAAAAATAAAAAAGGCTAAAAAGGCACACAAGGAATGAAGAGAAAGTGCAGTAAGAACTGACAATCCAAAGAATGAGGAACAAAAGCGTATTTTTTGTTCATATTATTATACAAATTACATTGTGTATTTTACAGAAAAATGCACTGTTGTCTGCCCGTAATTGTAACTCCTGCTTGTTGAAAATATGAACACTTACTTCACCAAAACAGTTAAAATCAGAAGTTAAAGAAGACATTTATTGCTCTTTATAATCCTGCTACAGTTCCGTAATATTACTAGAAACTCTCCCACAAGCCCCATAAGCCATAACCTACCCAGAATAGAAGGCAGCCATAAGCATACATGTCAGAGGCTGGAGAAGCTGGATGTCCCATTTTCAGTTCAGGAGAAACTAAGCTCAGGGTACCAACAACCATGGTGTCTGCAGCAACACGTTGTTCCTAGGGGGGGGGGCGGGGGGTGGGGTGTAGAACCAAAAACAACTGTACCCATAATTTCAAGTGTTACACAACTTTACTAGAGAGTTCTGTGCTGACCCAGACTGAAATGTAAAATCCTCCTTTAGTAACAAAAAAAATAAAAAGAAAAAAAAAGGGCATTAAGGAAAAAAAGAAAACATCATGCATCTATCATCTGTAACTGTAACAGAAGAAAAGGGATGGCAGATTTTACTCCATTCTAGAACTACTGAAATTCATGAGGTGCTAAAGAACACAAATTGCAAAACTTCTCAAATTCAGTAAAAAAATACTGCAAATATTAAAAGACATTCGGCACTATTTTGGAGAGCTTTAGAACTTCAGTTCTGACAGCTTTGCTATTGTTTCTTTTCTGCCTTTCTGACCTTTACCTGAAACTAACTGCTTCCTCCCTCCTGGTTTCCAGCATATTTTAGAACCGTCAAAATAAAAACTAGACCCTGAGTTTCTATCCACCTTCATGACAGGCAGCCAGCAGCAGCTACATGTATAGCCAGCCTGGAAAAGACTGGTCTCCAGATTGTCAGGAGTACTTGGTAACACAGCAGTTACCAGCTCCACTCATGCATTTGGGATCACGCACAAAGTACAAGCACTGAGCAGTACTGACACCCCTATGGAGAAGGCATAAACTGGATCCAGGCTGTGAACCATGGGTGGAACATTCCCGCTCTAGAACATACGAGCTGCTCACTTCAGCACAGCTCACACCTGCAGGGAAGAGTAAAGAGAGGGTAGTCTTCCTCAGCTCTTGCAATTTTCACGATGACACCATCTGCACTGAGTAGGACCTTTCAGAGAATTCAGCTGTCAAAAATGTTTAAAGCATCTCTCTTTCGCATGTTGAAAACTTATATTTATTTCAAGGGAAGCACAACTTGCTGTCCAACCATCTGACATGCTTCATGAGATTAACAGGTAACATATTTCCAAAGCAGAAATAAGCCTTCTCAATGAAACTTTTATTTATATATTTATTAATATAGACATATTATTATTTTTAAAATTAATTAAGCAAGAAGACTACCTCTAGCAAAAATGTTTCAGCTCAAACAACTTGAGTCCAGAAAGTCAAAAGGTAACTACAGAACAGATACCATTATTGGAGATTTTATTCTGTAAATACAACAAAGAATAAAAAAATAGCTTGTGTTCTTAAAGAATATTAGATTTTCCTCAAGAAAAACTATGAAATTCTTTACTACAGAAACTGAGGATTAAATCTGAAGTACATATAAACACATCTATATACACGTGTAAACTCCTGTTAATTTACCAAATATTACAACACATTAAAACACCTACTAAAACCCCATTACCTATCAAACAGAAAGGCAAAGACTTCATAAGAGCTTGACTAGCCCTTCTTCAAATATGAGTTCTTACTCTTAACACTAATGATGCTGCTTACCATTAAATGTACATCACAGGCAGTGAACAATTACTGCAGCTTCCCCCCCCCCCCCCCCCAAAAAAAAAAACACCAAAAAACACCCCGGCCCGCGGACCCCTCCCCTGTTGACCACGCCCACCAGACAAAACAAAAAAAAACAAAACCAAAACACACCAACAACAAAGGGGGGAAGGGGGCGCGGTGGG
>WTSP01013303.1:22605-32967 GCA_025331215.1 Actenoides lindsayi | reverse complement strand
TTCAGGCTGGATATTAGGAAGCATTTCTTTACAGAAAGGGTTGTCAGGCATTGGAATGGCCTGCCCAGGGAGGTGGTAGAGTAACCATCCCTGGAAGTGTTTAAGAGGCAGGTAGATGTTGTGCTTAGGGACATGGTTTAGTGGTTTTTGATAGGACTAGGTGTAATGTTGGACTTCATGATCTTGGAGGTCTCTTCCAGCCAAAACTGTTCTATGATTCTAAATTTATATTCCCCTACCTGTAATTGTAAGCACTTAAATCCTGTTGAGATGCAACTCCTTATGCGCTTTCTACATGGATTTTTTATTGCAAAATACCTGCAAATTTGGTATATAATGTCTAACATAACTCCCCAAAATAATGCAGTAATTGCCACTTCTCAGTCCTCACTTTCTGATATCAGTTATTAGAACAACTACTGTATAGGCAGTTTTTAATGAGACAGCAAGACCAATACAGCATAGACAAAATGCTAGATATACATGTACATACAAAGACCCTTCTTATTAAAAGATCCTTGTTTGAAGAAGCGCCTAGTCTGCACTGGGATTTGCCCGCTAGAGTTACATATGTCATCTCTTTAACACAAAGGGAGGACAAGGGAATGTGCTGAACTCTGATTCAGAGCCATTTATAATAGTCTGAAAAAAGCCATCTTGAAAGGCTGAGAGAAATCTAGATTAATCATATTGATTCTGGAAGCAAATAAGGTATCGCTGCACATCAGCGTGGATCATGTCAGGAGTTAGATGGAGTGTGAAGTAGGTATTGGATTTTAATAGGAACAGATGAGCTTCAGTAAGGCTTTCAGTTTAGTGTGATGGAAAATGCTAAGCTATTTAATTGGTCACTCTACATATTTCATTCATTACATGATCATCTGTTACAGATAAAAGTTCAGGGCGTTTTTCATTGTGTTACTTGCAAACATATGTAATGATTACTAGCCAGAGAAACGTTTGGGATTTAAGCTGCATACAGAACTCTCTAGAGCACTCTTCTCTTTCTGTTTCTGTAAGGCATGCTCTGGTACATCAGCAAAAGTAACTGCCATTGCCAGTTTGAATGGGAAAGTGGTGGCACAGCCTCTGAACAGCAGCAAAATCCAGGGACAGTTGTTTTTCAAGGGAGTTCTCCTACTGTTTGAAAATACTTGCTGTTATGCAGCATGGCTAATAAACAGATGGTGTTGGCATAGTTTTCATATTTTGTCATTCACAAAATTGTATCAATAAAATAGCTACACATGCTGGAGAAGTAAAAACTTTCAAAACCTTGGGAAAATGAAGAAATTTTGTTTTCCAAACAAGTAATAATGATTAAGGCTTTTATGCTCTCACTGAACTTTGTTTCCTTTAGGCATTCCCAGCAAACACTAAGGACAAGATTTATCTGCCCAGAATCAGACACTGTGTTTCTGAATTGTTATTTATATTTATTTTTTAAGTCTAAATAGGGAGCTGTGATGCAATTTGTGAATGTATAAAAAGAGATTAGGTAAATCATACTTCATAGGTGTCTGTTGCTCACCACTGGTTTGACAGAATCTAAATGGCTGTCCTAGATGTGGATTTCTACACAGTAAACCTTTGTTGGGATCCATTTCAAGCTGAAGATACCTACATGTAGAGGCCTGCTAGCATGGCCAATGTCTGTATCCCATTATGATCATGGTAACCTGGTCTCGCTTCTGGCTAGAAAAGGACCTGGATGCCCTAAAAAGCCTGTCTAAAGTTAAGTGCCTTCAGCTTAAAGTGATCCTGTCTTTAAAGACCAAAATGTTTTATTAACAATCCCCACAGACCTTTCTCCCTCATCTTATAGAAATGAAAATATTATTATTGAGATAATGTTGCATCTTTAATATTATTTTTAAATCCCTCAAGCATTCATTCATTGCACAGGACATGTTTCTTTAATTCCATTACTCTCTTCTTTATACAGTCTACTATTTAAACACATTTATTTTAAATAATCTTCATAAAATATATGCTGCAGCTAAACCTTAAATTATGCTTGATTATTCCTCACTTGCATAGAGGAAAATGCAATGTAATGTTGCTGGTTTATAAATGAATTAATAAACAAAAATTACTTTTAAATATGATTATCTATTTCAGAATAGGTGTTTTGCTTTTTCTCTTCTGTGTAAAAAAAAAAAAAATAAATAGAAATGTAAAGCTCTGAAGTTGCACTAGTTTGCTTATTTTGAAAATAGCTATAAGCAGTCCTAATTCCACAGTTTTTGTTTATAAATGAGATATCTGTCTGAATATTAGTGGGAAACTTGCACATAAGTAAATAAACCAAAAATTAAAATGGGTTTTCTTTTCTGTTACTCATGGAGAAAACATAATTTCTACCAAATACTTGACTATCCTATAGAGTTTAGTTATTAGTCCAGTGATGATGTACCTTCAAAAATGTATGTCCATCTTAACCTAAACAAATAGAAATGTATTAGCACTTCTATTTGAGTATTTTACAATGTGGAAACGTAAGTTTTCCTACAATAATAGAGCTCTGTATTTCAAAGGCAACACTTAAGAAGCATACAAGTCTTTTTCTGGCACAGTGGAAGGAACATCTCTTAGTCACTTCCCCACTTCTTGCTGAGACTGGAAAATGTGTTTGCGTACATTTATACACATCTATCTGATTCTAATACAGTTTCATAGTAAGTCACACCATTATAAACAAAAAGGACATCATTCAATGGCAACACTCCTTTGTGGAGCAGTACAGTGGAGAACTATTTCTTTTTATTTTACTTCTTTGTATGTATTAATACCTACTTCAAAGACCATTTAGCCCATATTTTGCAGTACAGATGAGGCTTTTTATGTCTAATCCATTTGAAGACTGAGAAGCAGACCAATTTTCCACTTTCTGTAAACAGTTATCAGTTATATGCATTTTATGTATTGAATGGGATAGAGGCTGTTATTTATCATTATGAAATGTTCATGTTCTTAAAGTTTTGTTTCCATGCCTTGCTTTTGCAGACTAAAACTGGTATTGCATTGTTGTATGATGAAGTATCCAAAAATGCTTATGACATCCGACTGAAGCTTACAAAAGAGGTATTAACAATTCAAAACCAAGATGTCGTCTGTGTCGGTGGAAGTGATCACAGTGCAAATGTAAGTGCTTCTGTATCTCTGTACTCTCGACTGTGCCTTTTAATGCTTTCTGCTGAGATCAGTTTATGATATTGGAGTGCAAGAGATTTAATTGGGTAATAGAAGTCCATGTAATGATTAGTTGTTGGGTTGGTTTTTTTTTTGTGCATACTTACATTCTTACATATACAAAATTTTTTTTTTTTGCCAGTGCTGTATGTCTTTTACTCTGATGTACAACCTTAACAGAAGAGAAAAATACCTATTAAAGCTGAGATTACAGCATTCTTCCACCAAATATTAGACCATTACATGAAAAAAAAAAAAACCCAAAAAATTCCATTGAAAGCATTTTGAGAGTAAACTAATACACCAGAGTTTTCTTCATTTGTGTATCTAGTATTGACAGAATATCTGCTCAAGGGCATAGAGCTGGCTGAGAGAACACTTGACAGATACTTCATTCTTTCAGGCACAGATGAGGCTTAATCAGTGACAGCATGTATGTGATGATGTTTTTTACCCAAAATTCAATTGTACTGCTTTTTCAAAACATGTGGTGCCCCTAAGCTATAGAGGAATCTTCTCTATCACCATTTAATAATGTCATTAGAAAAACTGGTGGCGTTTTGCATAAGCAGAACTGCAGTGATGTCTAGGTTATGGATGTTTCCAAATAGTGTATTTTATTTCCTCATTGTGTTGTTATTTCCTCATTGTGGTTTTGAGTGTTCCTTTTAAAACTAAGTGTAGGTATACCAGATTTTAGTGAGTAAAATAAATTCCATGAACTGTGCTGGTATTTGCTAGAGTGTACAATTCATGGCAGCTTCCTCAAAGAGGACAAGGGGGAGCCTTTCTGTCTACTTTCTGTATTGCACATGTCATGTAAGCATAATATCTGGCACTAGGGGACATCAAGAGAGTTTGTGATACTCTGCTAAGAATTAAGAGCTAAAAAAGGGTACAGTGGGTATCCATATCTACATATGTATTTCAGAGAGAGTCTGCCCATGTAACACAACAAAAAAATAATTTATGCCATAGTAAGTATTGATAAACATTGTTTAATATTGCACACACACTAAAAAGTGTTAGAAACATTATGTACTTCTTTCAAAACTTGTCCCCAGAACTATGTGGAACTTGACTTGCTCTTAAAAATGTTCAAAAAAGTTGCGTCAGTTGGCAGCTAGTAGGAGGCCACTCAGTGAAGTGAAAGGCATGAACATTTCTGGTTGTTTTGCTGAAATAAATATAAGACTCAGTCAAAAATCATCAGCTTTCATACACTTTCAACTTCACTGAGAAGCATGAAGAAGTGCAGCTTTGCTGGTAGTGCTGATAAGTTGTATGCAAATTGTGGTTGCAAGAGTCATGGTAAAATACAGGTCTGCAATATATGGTGTCAGTGCATATAAGTATACATGACTGCACTGGACTAAATGGTACTTAAATGCCTTGTGTATAAACTTCCATAGAAAAAGAATGAAAATTCTATCCTACCTAGGCTGGCTTCATCTGAGAAAATGATGTATCAAATCTGTTTGTGTATTGATCATCACTCTTTGATCATTTAAAAAAAAATAAATAAATAAAAGAGAGAGAGAGAAAAAGCAACACTTGAACCCAAACCCCCAAACTCCTCCAACCCTAAAAACTAAAGCATCACAAAAACCCGCCCCAAACAACCTGCCAGGTCTGCCTCTTCCTTTTAGTATCAAGATTTGGGTTGATTTTGATGCAGTTTTACCCTAAATAATGTATCTTGGTGCAAGACAGGACAGGAAGACAAGCTTTGATGATACTTGAGGAGCTGGATTTTGAAAGAAATTCTGGAAAATAGGAGTACCTGCAGAGAAGGCAGAACTGGGATATGCAGCCACTGCATACAACATGAGCTGAAGTTCCTTCACTGTATTTCATGAGCAGTAATGATTACAAAGTGAGTAAGCCTGGAGAGGAGTGACTCCTGGGACTGTTTCAAATGTAGACAGTTTTTCCAGGTTATAGAAGTATTGTTCATATGTAAAAGTGAGGGAATTTCAAGTGTAATTCAGATGTTAATTTAGGTTTAAGTTATAGTATAATTCAGATGTTAATTTAGGTTTGATTTGCAAAGTATTATGTGGCTTTAGGTGTGAAATCTATTCAGAAGGGGTTTCTCCCACTTCATACTGTTAATAGATAGTGTGGCCAGTTCTGCCAAGCTGACCTCTCCTGGAAGACATTGTTAACATTGTCTCCTTATCATCCTTAATTTTTTTTTGCTGCAGACTCTGAAAACTAAATTATAAGGCTCTGATCTGTTATTTTTCCATGTCCCTCACAAGGTGTCCCTTTCTGAAAGTGTTATCTTCAATTGTTGTGAGCTTCTGTTGTCAAACTCTAATGAGAAAAATGGACTAAACTGTGGCTTCATGACAATATTTTCTTTTACTGCATTATGCTTTGAATTGAAAAGAAACTTTTGGAACACTAGCATATAATATACATGCCAATCGTGTCTAATATGAAGATGAACACATATACAGCATACAAATTGCTAGTATATAGGAGCTCAAAACCAAAATTTGAAATCATGCTGAAATAGCTGGTAGTTTTCTAGTACTGTTTTTGGTAATTCTGAAGGTTTACATTTGCAGGTACTCAAGATAAATTCCAAAGACATAAATGCTTTAATTTTCAAGTTTAATTTCAAGAAAATAGTTTTCATCCCTGTGCTGTATGATTCAAAATACTGATAGAAAATTGTAACCTGAAAGTCAGTTCTATAGCAGTCATAAACAATCACTTTGTCTTACTGATTTATTCTCCTTTCTATTCTTTTTCTTTCTCAGGTATTCTTAGTTAATCTTTGTTTTACACATGGACATTCATCAAACTAGTTCATTTGCAACAAAAATAGAAATAATAGAAATAACTTGTTTGCCTTCTTTCTGTAGTCACCTCAAACACAGAGGAGGGGGAAAAAAAAAGAATTTGTTTTTAAAATATCTTCTTCGGTGGGATATGCCAATGAAAAAACACTGCAAATGAAAATTCTGTGTCTACTTGGGGTAATACTTTGTTGTCCAGCCAGCTTTGTGGGATAGCATTCATGGGATGCATTTGCTGTTGGGCTCGTTGATCCTGAGGAATACTGAGGACAGGATTTGCAGCTCTGTGCAATTACCTTTGCTAGCCCTATCCAGTTCTGGATGCTATGGTGAGGACTGAGTTTCTGTTTAACGTATTCATCAATGACTTAGATGAGGGCATGGAGTACATTGTCAGCAAGTTTGCTGATGACACCAAACTGGGTGGAGTGGCTGACACACCAGAAGGCTGTGCTGCCATTCAATGAGACTTGGACCGGCTGGAGGGTTGGGCAGGGAGAAATCGAATGAAATTCAACAAGGGCAAGAGTAGAGTCTTGCACCTGGGAAAGAACAACCCCAGGCATCAGTATAGGTTGGGGACTGACCTGTTGGAAGGCAGGGAAGGGGAAAAGGATCTGGGGGCCCTAGTTGATGGGAGGCTGACCATGAGCCAGTAATGTGCTCTTGTGGCCAAGAGGGCCAATGCCATTCTGGGGTGTATTAAAAGGGGTGTGGCTACTAGGTCGAGGGAGGTTCTTCTGCCCCTCTACTCTGCCCTGGTAAGGCCGCATCTGGAGTACTGTGTCCAGTTCTGAGCCCCCCTGTTCAAGGGGGACATAGAATTGCTTGAGAGAGTCCAGTGCAGAGCCACAAAAATGATTAAAGGAGTGGAGCATCTCTTTTATGAGGAAAGACTGAGGGAGCTGGGTCTCTTTAGCTTGAAGAAGAGGAGATTGAGGGGTGACCTCATCAATGTTTATAAATATTAAAGGGTGAGTGCCAGGAGGACGGAGCCAGGCTCTTCTCAGTGATGCCTGATGATAGGACAAGGGGCAATGGGTGGAAACTGAGGCATAGGAAGTTTCATGCAAACATGAGGAGGAATTTTTTCACAGTGAGGGTGACGGAACACTAGAACAGGCTGCCCAGAGGGGTTGTGGAGTCTCCCTCTCTGGAGATATTCAAAACCCGCTTGGACGCGTTCCTGTGTGATCTGGTATTGGTGATCCTGCTCTGGCAGGGGGGTTAGACTAGATGATTTTTCAAGGTCCCTTCCAGTCCCTGACATTCCGTGATTCTGTGATTCTGTGACTGGCAAGGATATCAGTGATCACTAGTGCTACTATCGTGGGTTGGACTTTCAGCAATAGACACTATCCCCAAGGATCAAAAAGCTCTTACTAGAAAACACCTTTCCTACCATCATCTAGATCTGTTCTTGTTTTATATTTTGCCATTCTGTCATTCATTATGTGCTACCTTTAAGCACTTAGAAAGCTTCACAATTGATGAGAAATTATAGAGCTGGCTTTCTGTAATTTAATGGCACTTCAGCCCATTTCACTAGTTTTTGCTACCTTGGACTTGGATGTAGACTAATAAGAGAAGAGCATGGTTTGTGAAATATAATATGTGCATAGAAAAAATAATGTGATTTTTCATAGTAGAGAAGATAGCTTTTAAATATCTGTAAAAATCCTTCTGGAAGTGGAACCATTGTGGGAAGTAATGTTTTCTAATGTTTTGTTGTATACTATCACATTTATAAAAATAATTTATATATAACTATATATGATATTTATATATTTTATATTTATGTGACCTTTCCACCAAGATATATTTGAGAACTTCAGGCTTGGCAAATCCAAGCATTATAAGCAAGTCTTCATGATGTAGTATTATGTTTGGGGTTTTTAGATTTGTAGGAAAAAGGAGGATGCATGGATGCATCAGAATTGGTGTGTGTTCAGGAGAGATACATTTTCAGTTAAAGGAGAAACAGGAAGGCATTGATTTTTTTTATTTCATGCTTCTTTAAGGGGTGATTTTGCTTTAATGTTTTGTCATTCCACATGCCTCACTCCCTTAATATTCTTTGTTTTTCTTCCATGTATATTACTATCATCCTTCTACTGTTGTCAGCCCACAGGTTTATGCCTCTCATATATTCAGAAGGAAGTTGTTTTTTTCTTTTTCTTTATGTTATATTTCTGTATCTTTTTTTTCCTTCTTAATTCCACTTACAAAGTAAGAAAAAGAAAAGAAACCCATCTGGCTTTTTATCACAATCAGTCCTCGCAGAGCTGAATTGTCTCCGACGTGGTCAGTGGTCAGGCAAATAGATGTCTAATGCAGGCTTTTGGCATCTTGATTGGAAGAGGACTCCTCAGAGGCTTACCTGAGTCTAATAGAGTAACAAAACCCCTTGCATCGTGGGTGCCCAGTTGTCCAGTTTCACAAGCTGTGTCTTAGCTGGACTTTATCAGAATGATGAAAGGTAGGTGAATAGGGAAGAAAACCAGCAAGATTAGTCATTTTGTTGATTCAAAACGTAGTAACAGTGCCTGAAAGTACTGTTTAAATCCTTGATGAGAGTGCTGTGGCTTTTTCTTTATAACTTAGCTGCTAATAAGGATAGAGAAGAATGTTATTTTAGCAAACCTCTAGGGAACAGATCTGCATTGAAGTCTAAAAGCTAATTTATTTTTTTTTAACTCAAGGAAATTTCTGTCTAGGTAACTGCTAATGTTACTGTTTCTACGGTGCCTATTCTACCATCACTGGTGTATGGTATTTTAGTCCAAAATTATTTTTTAAAAAGCAAATAATTAACATTTTCTGTCGTTCTGGAAACATCAACTCAATGATTAAAAAAGACTCTTCCTTTTGAAGCTAAGATCACTTGTATGGAGAAAAATACATTATTTAACCATTTGTTATTTGTTTTTCATGCTCTGGTAAGCTGACCTAGATATTTAGAAGATAGCTATCAAATAATTCCTTAGGATCTTTATTATTGAAGATCATAAGCTTGCATTGCTGTCACTGTAACGAAAAAGAAGAATGCAAAGGATATCATAGATCTCTGTCACGGAGGCATCCACCAAAAAGACAGCAGTAGCTACCCAAAGTGCAGATTTATTGTAACCAGAATTACTTTGCACTCCTGACAGAATTAAATTAGAACTTTGGATATCAATTGGGAATATACTACCACACAACTAATTCCTAAACTTCAAGATTATTCTTTCTAGAAAGATGAACCAAATTGTGTTCACACTCACTCATAAGAGGGGAAACCTGACACACAAGAGTTCTCAAAAATGAGGTCTCTCTTTTATAGAGATCCAAGGGCTCACTTAAGGATATATCCAGAAGAAATATTCACTCAGCAAAGGGAGGGTAAGGACTCACTCAGTCTCAGGAAGTATCCTTGGATGGTGTTCCAATGCAAGGGGAGAAGTCCACAACTGCAAAACCCACTTGCTCTGAGGGAACCAACTCAAAATCGTCTCTCCTGCAGGGCTCTATTTATAGCCTTGTGAGTCTGACTGTGGTCATTCTGATAAGTTGGGAGCAAGCCCATGACAAAGGCAGGTGAAGAGCCTGGACCTTGAGGTGGTATTTAATGGCCGTGAGGCAAGCTTTGATCATTGTCAGGTTTCTATTAGGTTTTTTTCATGGCAGCTGCATTTGCCACAATATCCCTGAACAGTAATCTCTCCCTGAGACAGGGAGAGTTCGTGTGAGCATAAGCACTCATATCAATAAGATAGAAGAAAGGCAGCACAACATTGGTAATCCAGACACATGTACAAATATAGGTGTCCTTTATTAAAATTTAAATTAATCTATTACAGCTGGAGCCAGGACAGACTGTCAGGACTGTCAGAACAAGTCTTAGGAGCAGCTGAGGGAACTGGGGTTGTTTACTCTGGTGAAAAAGAGCCTGAGGGGAGACCTTATCATCATAGAATGGCTTAGGCTGGAAGGGACATCAGAGATCATCTAATCCAACCTTCCCGCCATCACAGAATGTTAGGGTTTGGAAGGGACCATAGAATATCTTCTAGCCAGAACCCCCTGCTAGAGCAGGATCACCTAGATCAGGTCACACAGGAATGCATCCAGGAGGGGTTTGAATGTTTCCAGAGAAGGAGACTCTACAACCTCTCTGGTCAGCCTGTTCCAGTGCTCTGTCACCCTCAACGAGAAAAAGTTTTTCCTTATGTTTACCTGAAACCTCCTATGCTCCAGCTTGTACCCATCATAGAATCATAGAATGTTAGGGATTGGAAGGAACCAAGAAAGATCATCTAGTCCAACCCCCCTGCCAGAGCAGGATCACCTAGATCAAGTCACACAGGAACGTGTCCAG
>WTSP01013303.1:0-15713 GCA_025331215.1 Actenoides lindsayi | reverse complement strand
TAATTAAAAGAACTGAGCTGAAAAGTAAAATTACTGAACAGAATTAGTTCTGTTTTCACTCAAACCAGGACAGTGGGTTTCTGTCCAAATTTTGTAGTCATGACATTTTGTTGTTGCATAAGAACTGAGTCACACCTAAAATTTACTGAGCCTGCTGTCCTTTTTCCAACAGGAGCCATGAATGTTTCCCTAGAAAAGCCAAACAGGGCAAGAATATTTGATGCTTCTCTTAACACTTGCCCTACCCCAAGTTATTCAGTGCCTTCTTGAGCAAAATGCAGTTTTGTATTAGTTCTTAACAGATTTATTTTTGCTGTAGTTGTCTGCTATACCCTTGAACAGATGTAGACTTTCAACATCCAGATTTTTTTTTCTCACTAGACTCTAGAATCTTCTACACATCGCACAAAGAATTGCCTCTGTTTGTTTGTTCTGATCCTAGTTCGTAACAGTATTATTTTATTCCTCCTAGTTGTTGTTTTTTTTTACTGGAAGAGGCTGTAAAAACTGATTCCTATTCACCGTGCTCTATGAAACTGTTGTATTTCAATAGCCTCCTGATCCCAAGCGTGTTTCTTTTTCTAGATGAAGAGTTACAGCCTATCCTGTTGTTCCTTGTGCAGGAGCAGTTTTGTGCTTCCATCAGCCTTACTGTTTTTTTCTGAACTTTTTCTATCAATTTCAGCTATGAAACGACCAAAACTGTGTGTAATTTTCCAAATGGGGTGAACTTTGGATTTCTACAGTGGTATCATGATATCCTTTGTCTCTGTTGTTTTGCTGAGACTTTTAAAGTCTTTCTGACCACTACTGAACACTGCACTGATGATATCATGGAACCATCTACCTCAACTCCAAGGTCTTACTCCTTTATAGAAATGGCTGATTTAAGAAACAATCCTAATTCCTTATATAAATAGCATACACGGGAAAAGTAATCTCTGTCACTAGTTTTGATCTGCTATAGTGTTTTGTATGCTAATTTGTTACTTGGTTGCTAATTTGTTACTTGGTTACTATTTTGTAATATTTTCCACAGATATTTTCATTTCACTTGTTCTTCCTGTGTCGGTAAGCAGCAAAGTTAATCTTACTGCTCCTACCAATATTTAAATTTTATTTATTTACTTATTTGTTTAATTCTTCATCAGTATTTTAAATAACGCAGGTTGCAACATAGTCAACAACGCAACTTCACTAGTGACCTTCCTCCATTGTGAGAATCAAGTATTTAATCCATCCTTTTGTTATCTATTTTCTAGCTGATTTTAATTAGTAATATATCTGTTTAAGACTGTTCCTTTATGGTTTCTATGTTTTTGTAACTCATCTTCAAAAAATACACAGCCTCTTCCAAGATAGATCAGGTTCATGAGAATGTTTGGCAATTCTGTCATTATAGTTTCTCTCACTGTCTATAGGTTTACTTTTTTTTCCTCCTATAGTTTGTTCCAATTTGTTTAGTGCAGATCTTAAGTTTCCTAAGCCTTAACTGGCACCTTATATTAAATAATTGAGATTTTATTTTCAATGATGTAGTCTTTATATAACAAGGCTTTATTGAGAAACCACTCCAGTGCTCCTGCTTTGATTCATCCCTGAGTTCCTTTCAGGCTAGGGTGAATGCTGTCTGACCCCGGTGATTTGCTACTGTTACTTAGTCAATTTGCTTCCTAAGTGGTTTCAAGTTCAGACAGATCCATATATCCTTTGTGCTGCAAAGAATGTTGGAGGAAAGTCTCTAGTTTCTTTCACAGTAATGAAAAGTGTTCATTTATCTTCCCTTCAGTAGCCTTATTTTCTCTGAGTATGCCTTTCATATCTTGATCATAAATCGGCCCTGTGGTTTCTTTGGCAGACATCCTGCTCCTGACAGATTTGCAAATTTGCTATTAATTTTGATTCCTTTTGGCAGGTGTTGGAACTCTTTACTGTTACAGCTTAAATCTTTTTTTTAAAATTATATTTACTTATGTTCCTTTTTCCTGTCTTCATATGAATGTGACATCCATCGATCTTTACGTTATAATAACCTCTCTTAACCTCCTGTTTAGCCATACAGGTTTCCTTTTTCCTTTTAATTAAGCTCTTCTAATAAGTGGCATTCATTGGCTCTGTGCTTCCAGAGTAGTACCAAGTACTCTTCATACTGCCTGTAAAGTTTTAGTTTTCTTACCTGCCCCCTTTATTTTTCCTTTCAGTAAGATTCCTCACTTTTACATGATTGCCTTCTTGGGATCACAGCTTCATAAACGTTGAATGTAAAGTATATAGCAGTTGCCATTACAGAGTATATTTTCAGCTGTAAAAAAATTTAACTAAGTCTTGCATGCCTTACTCAAGACTAGGGCAAGTACTGAATCTAATCTTGTGATCTCCATGAAGCAGTGACTGATGCAAGGCCTGCTTTTTGTTGACTGCAGTATATCCTTATGTGCATCTGTCTGATCTCCCGGAGTGAATGCATTTCTCTTTACTTTTGCCTGTTTACATACCACACTGTATCATCCTAGTAATACAGACTCTTATTTGCATGTAATCTATTGTTTTACTTATTGAGGTAGCTGGGTTATTAATTTCATGAGTCTATGTTCTCTGTTACACAAGATATTTACTCTGCTGTTTATCTAGCCTATTTTACTTTTCTTATATGCTTTGTATCCCAGTATTAGAGTTTCTTTTACCTCTTCAGAGTGTTTATACCTCTATTTAGTTCAGATTTAGTGCAATTTTGATTTTATTGCTGACACACTGTTTTACATTTCCTGTTTGCATTAGTCCCTCCCTGACCTGTCCTTCTTTTGAGGATACAGAATATCTCTGTTTATAATAGAAGCATTACTGTACCTGTAAACTTCTTCAATGGTACAGTTTAAAATGTTAGTTAAGGTCTTCCTAAACTTTAAGTACCATCAGCTATGGGTCCTTTACAGTTCAAATAAACTCCGTGCCTTCTGTACACACTCCCTTTGTTGCAAAAATGCCCTCATGAACCTGAATCTGTGCTCCATTAAAACCTTACCTATCTCCCCAGATCTACAGGGACCACTGGAAGAGTTTTGGAGAACCTTACTAGTTTCCCTTCTTGCTACCTAATTTTTATCTTTAGGACTTATTTCCTGTGATTCCCTACATTTTTTATGCAAATGCAGACCAAACTTCCCTGGTGCTTTTTGGGCTAAGCAGGATTCATGAGACATGTGCCATCTTGCACATGCTTGGTCAAATATTGTGGAATCTTCTCCCTGGAGTCATAAATGTTTCCGTCTATTTGCCTGATGGTCATCTAGCACCATTGCAGCTGTCTGGGATCACTGCTTCAAGAAGGGCATTCTCACATCAAGAAAATACATTGATACCATCCATTATAAGAATTACCAATGGAATTCACATATCACCAACTTGCTGCATCCTGTCAGAAGATGTGAGTTGTGGATTCTGCTGTATGATGTTCTCCTCAATGAGCTGTATATGTATGCCCTCTTCCTCCAGGGAAGGTACTCAGATCTTTGATACTAACACACTAAACTGGAAACTCTCATCTTCCATAAATTTTGCCTTTGTTTCTTGCATGAGAAAAGCTGGAAGGACAGCCCCTTGAAGCCGATTTCCATGTTCAAGGGATTTGAAGCTTTCTCTTTCTGTTGTTGAGCACCAGCAAACAGTAAAGGTCTGCCAGGCTTTTCCCAACTAACACATTCTCTGGACAGCCAGACATCTGCTTCTACCATTGCTTTTGCCTCCTTGCTTTACATGCATGGCTGGGCATCAGCGTTCTTAGTGATTTCTGTTCCCCATAGATAATTTTATAGAAATTTCAGGTTAATTTCAATGTACATGCCTGGATGTGTGATGGAAACATGCCAAATATTTGATGGAAACTTTGTCACCACTATAAAAGAACACCAGTTCTTTGTTTTAGACTCCATTTGAAACGTGCAGTATGTGCACACAGTTGTGTTTTCACAGAGGTCTTCTTAACCATGCTGAAACTTGTCCATTGAGTATTTAATTTGTATAGAAGATCAGGTTTTAATACAAAAGATGCTTGATAAAATATCATTGGTTAGTCTTGTCCTTACAGCTCTGCACAAATGACAGCCTGAAGAAAAAAAAGCAGAGGCAAGCAGATAGAAGTACCAGTAAAGTAGTCCACATTCAGGACTTGTGTTACCAGTAGTATCTCAAGTGTACAACCAGCAAATTCTACTTGAGTGGATAGTTTTGTTAGTTGGATTTACTGTCATGAAACCTGTGTTTGCATAAACTTTTGACTCATAAGAATATGTTTGTACTAGCATTAATATATGTGTTCTATATTTCATAAAATTTATTAGTGCAACACTATTAGAATTGTGTCTATATTGCCAGCTATAGAAGTGTTATCATTTAGAGTATATTAATTTTTTTTAAATGTTCTTTGGACCAAGCTGTCAAAATGTTACATGCTCTTCTATGAGAATTTAAAGAAATATCTAAGATGTCTGTTACTTTATATGTATATTTTTATTCATGACTACCAATGCTATTAGTACTTGTAGCAATAATTAGAAATACTTTACTTTAAATCTATTTATGTAGTTAATGTATATCAGCTCCTCCTGGTGACCTTTTTCTTTCTGTTTATTTATTGTGAGATCCATCATACACAAGTCTATGTGACTTCATCTCTACTAGAAAATGAAACACATCTGTAGCAGACATTCAACATAGGCCACAGATGGCTATACTGTGCATGAGTGTGCTACCTGCCTATATTTTGTCTTGTGCCAAGTTGTCTCTACTGGGTGTTGGTACTCCCTGTCTCGGTTTTGTCAAAGTCAGTTGTAACTCTCTTAAACAACACCTCAGTCCAAATCAGGAGATGGCACGTGTCATGTAGAGTCCCAATTAGGCAGTGTGGATGTTAGTATTAATGTTTTCAAGGGAATAAAATTTAGTAGTGTTCATGGGAGTTTTACTGTGTTCCTTTGCTGGAGAAAATCCTCTAGCCTGCTTGATTTTAGCATAGGCATGGCTTGTGAGTCAGAATTGTAAGACAAATGGTCTGTTCTTTAATTTGAAGAAGTGAAAAATACTCTCCAGAATTTTGAGTTATAAGATGGAGAAGAATGAAAGCAAAGAAAGGTCCTGAGAAGAGAATGGCACCACAACAGGGTAAGTTAGAGGGGACAAAGATAAAAGATCAAAATAAGAGAATAATTACACATTACCCTACAAAGTCTGAAATTAAATTCAGTAGTGTCTTTCTTTCAGCAGATCACTAATGTTGAATCCCTTCTAACTTACCCAGAGACTTAGTTTTGGTTTTGGCTCAAATAGTAAGCATTTATAATATGAATTTAAGAGTCCAAATGAAGGACTAAACAGAAACTAAACTAGTGAACCATGTCAATTTGTTGTTTTTCAGAAAAACCTGGTTTTAATTTCCTCTTTTAAAATGAAGTTGCAAAGTCAAATATTAGAAAGCTAGAAATACATAGGCTGTTATCTTAGATTTATGATGTCTTTCATGGTGGAAGATGTGCAGGGAATGAGTTGAGGGGTTACAGGAGGAAAAGGGTAGTCTCCATATCTAGTGGTGAATAATCCTTGCCCTGAAATAGAGGTGCAAAATAATCCTAGATGCGTCATGTACATAAACTAACACCAAATTAGTACTGCTCATCAGGAATTAGGTGCATCTTATCTTATAATGTGAAATAATGATGTGTTAAAATGCTGCATGTTCAGACCTAAGGCTGAAGCTGGTCAACAAAATAGTTTGAACACTGAAATGTCATATAAATACTTTTAAAAAGCATTTAGGCATTTCAGATCACTAAAACAGAATTAATTGTCCCTGAATCTTTGCCCCTATTCTTGCACTGTAGAATAAGGATACTTTTGGCAGGTTGTGAAACTTAATTTCATTTATGTGCATGTACCTAAATATTGTACTGATTACTAGTATAAAAAAAGTGTCCATTAGTATTTCAGTAATACTATATTTAGAACTAAATTAATTTTGTATTCATGAGATACCATGACAGATCATAATTTAAATAAAAATTTTAAAATAACCATCTGTACAGTGTAAGGTCTCAAGTCCGTATTACTATTAAAAAAAGTTTTTTTAAAAAAGACAGTTATGGTGTGTCATGCTACAGAATTTTAAAATCTTGTCTTATTTCTGTAGTCTGAATGTGTCTGTTTTCACTTCACGTCATTGAAAATTTCACTGTATCTGTCTATCAGCTCTGGTTGTCTTCTGCTAAGGAAGCTACTTTAAAACTGCTTGTTCATCCCTGAAAAGTGCTTCAAAAAAGTTAAATATATTTAACTCCTGGCATCTGTTTCACTGCTACACAAACCTCTCAAGCTATTTGGCATTCCTGTTGCTCTTGCCTGCTACCTCTCCAATTTGTTTCCATCATTATCAAAATGAGTGTATCAGAACTGGCTGTTATTATTTAAAGTGTGTGGATCACTGCCAGATACAGAAATAATTATGGTCTCTCTGCTCCTTCTTAATAGTCTCCTGATGATGTAGGATTACACTAGTGATTTTTTTTCTATGGCATTATGCAGGAATGTAGTTTTTTCTCATGCTCAGCATGATTCATGTGTTTGGGTTTTTTTGCAATACCGCCTTTTGCCAGATAGAGTGCTTGTCTCTGTTTTCCTTCATACAAGGATGACTTTAAATAATCTTGACTTTGGATGGCTATGTACTTAAAACCCGTCCTCTTCACCATTGCCTTATCACAAGTGTTTTAGATTACTTTTTCTTTTTTAAAATAACACAGCTATTGTCTCTATCCCACAAGAAGCATAACCACTAAGTGGTAGTTTTTCCTCAGTTACATTTTGATTTGGAATCTTTTAGCTAGGCACTGTACATGTGCTTAAAATATGCCACGTTATTTTGAATAATTTTATGTTTTTCATCAAGATTTTGTGGAGTGTCAGATCACTGCCTTACAAGGGTTATTACAACACTGGTATTCTGTCATCAAGACTGGAAATTTCATAGCAAGTATTTGTGTAATTTGAAAAAGTGTTTTTCATAATGTTTTTCACCTTTAAAATTATTCCTCTTTAAATCCTTCTGAACTGGTTTTACTGTTACTGCATAATGGAACGGATGATTCATTGCCAGATTTACAATCATCTGACCTTAAAGCATTATACTATAGAAAAGATCCACGACTCTATTTATTTATACATTTTCGATATTAACCTACTATTAGAATTCTTCTAATCTTCTGTAATTGTATGCTTCAGTTTTTAAAAATTCAAAATCAATAACAAAAATCTATAAGAAATGAAATGTGATATTTTGTCTTGTGTGACCACTAGTCATAGTCATAGCAAATTATGTATGATCATAGGATTGAAATAAGTTTGTGTAAATGATCTTGATTATGACACTTGACTATGCTCAGCTTTTGGCATTTTATTTTGCAATTTGAACATCTTTAAAAGTAGGACGTTTTTGTGTTTTTTAAATTTAATGCTACTGTTATGTAGAAAATGTTTAGGTACATACTTACTACCTTCTTTCAGTGTGTCCTATTATAGGAATATTTGAAGCTCTTTAATAAACAACTTGAACTCTGAAAATAAAAATATTATTACAATGTGTTATGCAAATAATTGCTTTGTAGGGCAACTAATATATAATTATCATTTGAAATTTAACTATTAACCATATAAAAATACACATTAGTTATAGTTGAATGTGTAAGATGCCAGTAAGTAATACCTTGCTTGTCTTTTGTACAATGGCTAGAGCTATCCATGTAGTGTATTTATTGTCCAATAATGATAAATCTAAACTGTCAAAATATTTATTCCATCATCCCTATGTGATGGGATATATTGGGATAATTTGTTTACAGAGTGTAAGTATAGGTGGAGAGAAACATGAATTAAATAAGAGGAGAGCATTTATGTCATAAAAAATGACTCTTGGGAGTAAGTCACTGAATTTAAAGGTAGAATCATATTCTAACCCAGTTTGGATCTGAACTTTACCAGTGCATATGATAATTTTGTTTTGATGCAGTTGAAAATGAAGCGAAGAACCTATGAAACAATTACAATTAGCAGAGATTTCAATAAAGTTGAATTATATTGTCTGAAATTGGATCATATAAAACTTCTTATATAAGTCAGGTGCCATATGTCATAATACAGTGGTTTTCCATTTTTAGCACATGCTGGTGTACCATAACATTCATCAGAACAGAAGGGAGAAATTTTGAAAATATAGGAATGCATTCTTACCTTTTTTTTAAATCATATTTATTAATTTTGCCCTCCTAAAATGAAATTCATGATTTATCGTATTCCCCTTTCCCCTCAGTTAATATGAACATATGTCTAGTAAGGTCAGTGTTAGAAAAAAAAGGCTGAAAATAACTTGTTAATACAGAATTATGGACTTGACTATTGAAATAAAAAATTATATTTATCTGAATTAGTGAAATCATAAAGTATCTAATCAGGAAGTATACATATAGGAGTAATCTCATATATAATTTCTGATGTACAGAAAAAGAAAAGGAAAATTATCTTACATGATCAGGAATTGCTGTTCTAGATGGCATTCTATGCAGTACTGTTCAGCATGTTGTAAAAAAAGTTCCCCTCAACTCTGTAATTATTATCAATAGATGAAGTGCTATTATTATGTTGTCAGGCACCAATATTTACACATTACTGAAATGTCAAATTCAGTATAGTATTAAACATATCATAGGTTGCTGTAGAAAAATATTGATAAATGTTCATCTTCTTTATGCACTTAAACATGAAATGCAAGAAAGTAACCATTTGAAGCAGACTGTCTTCTGGCATAGGCTGCAATAAATTGGTATAGCTCTGAAAATATGGATTAGAAAGCATAAGTATGTGTGATTGAAAAATCTGAGTAGATATTGTGCATATATGATAGCAATTAAAGAAGGTAAATCAGCTATGAAAACACACATCTCAGAGCTCTTCATACACAAGTTCTGCTCTCTATAGTAAAAGTAAAAAACAGTTTAGAAACATCTGTGCTTATTCAGATATTGTGTTTTCACCTAAATTTATTTTTTCTGCAATTTTTTAAAGCACAGAACTGTTACACTTCGTAGACAACCAGTTGGTGGCTTGGGCTTAAGCATAAAGGTATGGATAACTTCTCATTTCTTCTTTTAGTTTTCAGTACGACTAGATCACCTCAGTCTTAATTGTGATCTCATGGTTCATACACATCTTTTACAGGGTGGTGCTGAGCACAAAGTGCCTGTCGTCATATCAAAAATATTTAAAGACCAAGCAGGTAACAAAATTTTTTGTTACTTACTTATATAGTACTGTAGTACGTTGAGGTTTAAGGTTTTATTAAAAATGAGATGTTCTTTAAACTGAGAATTAAAATATTTGTATGGCTCATTATGTCACCTTTACACTCGCTTTAAGCCTTTCTAAAAATGTCCAAATAGTCCATGTGCCTTTGTGTTGAATTTAAAATCTGTAATCTTTTCAAGTCTTTAGGACCTGGACTTGAAATTTTACTGGTAAGTAAGAGTTTCAGAAAACATATTTTTTACTGCAGTCAGACAGTTGTGTTGTAAACAAAATATTTAAAGTTACTTGTGAAAACAAAACTATGACATAGGAAATCTACTGATGTACCTTTAATAAGCCAGTATATAAAACAATATAAATCAGATGGTTTTTTACCCACATAGTAATTCACTGCTCTGTGGTATGACTAACTCTGCCTAGTTGCAAACAGCAAGTGATTTGTAATGTTTTTTTATGGTGATGATCACAGGAGATCTAAATCAGTGTAGTCTAACTCAGTTAAGTATTTCTCTAAGTGACATTTATCTAACACGAGGAGCCTTTGGGGTACTGTGTCAGACGTTGGACTGATCTTGGGAAATCGGAGAACTGCTGTGGAAAACAAACCATTCTATGATTCTGTGATTTGGATTGGAAGGTACCTTAAAGATCATTTAGTACCAACCCTCCTGCCATGATCAGGGACATCTTCCACTATATCCATAGTACTTTTAATCAAGATTAGTCATGAGTTTGTACATAAACTACTTATATGCAGAGTTTTGTATGTGGTAGGTAGTTTTTCATGAACTGCATTTATTTGTAGAGTAAGAATTGCAACAGCGGTTTTCTGGGATCAGCCGCTTACCTCAAATCTGAAAATCTCTCCTTACAAGATATTTGTTTTAAGATCTTGTAAACTTTTGTCCAAAAGGAAGCTTCAAAATGATCAGTGGTTTTAACCAGAGACAGAGCTGTGTGCCAGTAAGCCTACAGGAAATGTTCCTGGCTGAATTAGTTAATGACATGCAGGTGCTGACACACCTGGCAAGCCATGAAGAAAGTAGTCTATGTAGTATTACTTGGACCACTGACGTGAAGAAGAGAATCTCAGTGTGTACTGGGGTTGGGTCAGGTGAACTCCTGAGGTCCCTTCCAGCCTAAGTGATTCAGTAATTCATTTAGCACTGCAGATACTAAAGATCAGAGATATGTCATATAAATGCTTTTTATGGCACATTGCATCCTGCAGTCCCATTCTGGTTACTGAATGTCTGTGCAATGGGAAACACCATGGAGTTTTTTGTTTATTTTTTTCTTCTGGAAAACAAATATTTCTAGAAAACATTAAAAAAAAATAAAATTTGAGAACATTTTTGGAAGGCCAGAAACTTCTTATACTGAAAATCTTTTGTTATTTCAAAAATCTCAAAGTCTTGCTGTTACTCAGTACAGAAAAAAAGGTAACAATGAAGGCTATTCACAGCATTACTTTGATAGTGACACATTTAATTGGTAATTAGTAGAAATGAAGAGAGTATGTTCAAGTTTCAGTCACAGATGACTTTAAGGAAATATTTTCGGTTTAAGGTTCTAGTGCTTTAATGTTAGAGGGAACAATCTGGTAATATTATTTAATGGAAAATAAAAACATTGTTCTAAAAATATGCATTCTTTCTCTCCATATATATATATATGAATGCACACATGCATACTTAAATATATATTTATGCATAAAAGGATAACTAGACAAATATTTGTGTTGGGTATAATGAGAGGAAGCATGAGGGAGAGATGATACTCCTACAGATTTATGTCAAACTAAATTTTTGACTGAATATCTGTATGTTCAGGATGTGAATAAATCACCAATGGATTTTCATTATACAGGGTACTAGTAATGATGAAACTGATAGGCTAGATTCAAAGGGGGCTTTGAGATAAGCCGTGAGATTATTTGCTGCTTCAAGCAAATATAGTGAGTTAATAAAAAAAAAAAAAAAAAAAAGTATCGTACAGCAACATTTGAAAATACTTCAGTTACCTTATAAAAAAGAGACTTCTTATCAGGAATTTTACTATGAGTGATTTTATTAATTTGTGTCCTTGAGTAAAGTATCTGAATTTATATGAGTAAAATTCTACTTACCGACTAAATTGCTGATTTCCTAAAATGTCTGATAACTTGTGATACTTTTACCGAAATTCAATGGAAAACACTGCAAAATCATATTTCTGACATTATGTTGTTTGAATACAGTACTATTTTAAAGTTCCAAAGCTAGAAGTATAATAGAATGAAGCAGTTGCTTTTTTATAGCTGTACAACCTTTGTGCTATCCTAAATAATGTCATTAGACAGCTATCTTTGTAATTATAAATAAATAAATATTTTTTTGAATACAGGAGAAGTGCTTTTGTTAGTATTGACCTAAGCAGCAGCTTAAGGCATTTGCACTTTAGTTGTTGAAATAGGGTAAATATTTCAATTGTATTTGCTTTCATTATTCAATGCTAAACACTTCTGTAGTGACAGTTATAATAAATACTATTCTTACAGTTTTGACTAGTTTGAAGACCTCTTAGCTGTGATCGCTATTTTTATAACTTTCAAATTAATTTAT
This sequence comes from Actenoides lindsayi, assembly GCA_025331215.1. Taxonomy (NCBI): domain Eukaryota; kingdom Metazoa; phylum Chordata; class Aves; order Coraciiformes; family Alcedinidae; genus Actenoides; species Actenoides lindsayi. The sequence continues at coordinate 3,768 of WTSP01013303.1, read as the reverse complement.
ACTAGATTACTCTGTTCAGTAAGACTTTCCTGAACAATTTCACTGAAACATACATAGAAACTCAGTTCAGGAGCATAGCTTTACATTTCTGAAAGATGAGATTAAGTGATCATTCAGTGGTGGAGACTAGTGTCCCAATGTGTTGCAAATCACCATAAAGAATGTCTTGAGTTTTTCCTGAGCACATGCCCTCCTCAACAGTATTAAGAGAAAGTTTTGCTAATGCCAGTGACTCATCACTGAGTTTAGACCTTTTACATTTTTCTGTGGGTTCTGTCTTTGATACTAACAGAAACTACATTTTTTTTTTTTAATGTCACGGAAGCTTTTGCTAAAGTTAATTTCAGAGGTACAGAAGTCCTGTGCCAGACAGAATGTGAACAAATAAATGCGAACAGGTTTGTAACTTAGAAAATAAAGTGATTAATTAGCTACAGAGTAATTTTAATCCTATAGGTAATTATTTCCCTTCTAAAGCAAGGTGGATTTTCTCTCCCATCTATATATATCAACTCATCCAGCTGACTCAGCATATTAGTAATAATCTCCGATATTATGAAAAGATGCTACTGATGTTGAAGATTTTTCTAAGACTGATCCACGCTTTCTCTACATTCAGAGTTTCTGTTTAATGTAATTTAATACAGTATTGATTTTCCTCTATTTTTTTTGAAACTGGCTTCAGATGAGTAAATCATTGTGCAGTAGTTGGTGATTTTCCAGTAGCTTCTAGGTATGTATTATTTTTATATGTGTCGTAATTAGTATTAACAGATTGTTTATGGTAAAGACTACAGATTTGCAGTCAAATGGATGTAGACTCCTGTTTTCAGAGATGTATAACTGATTATCCTGAACTTTGAAAGAATCAAATCAGTCAGGCTTGTACAATGAATTTGTAAGGTATTTTGTCAGATCCATTAAATATACTTCAAAGAATCCTTATACACAGTTTATGGGTAAAGTGATGAGCTTTCATGTGTTTACATCTTTCTTCTGATTATCTGTTATTCCAAGTTTTAATTACTAAATAGTTTTTATTAACTTGTGGAATCTAAAAGTTGCAGACTGTAAAACCAAGTGGACTTTGAAATCTAACCTCATTGTATGTACAAGTGATTTACTGCCTATGGTATGGTAAATTTTAATTGTATAAACATCAATCAAATTTCTGTTTCATGTTGCAAGATTATCAAGCTAGCAATCACATTTTGTTACCTTGATGCAACTTTCCATTTTTGTGAGACCTGCTGTAGTAATCTGGCTACTGCTGTGAGCTCTGTTGATATATCACATGTGGAGTCAGACAAGCAGCAATGGTGAAACAGAACAGCGGGTTCACCTCACTGAGGTGTGATGAAAATAGTTAAATAAAATTAAATAAAACCTGGTAGAATAGGAATAGTTTGCGTATTGCTAGTTTCAAAAAAGATCCTCTCTTCAGAGCCAAAATTGGTGAAAACTTTTAACTTGAAAACATTTTCCGACTTTCTGTGATAGTGACTTACAGCTCACATTCTGCTGTGTTGAAAAATCTCCTATTTTGTATGCGTAGTCCATTTCTGGCTGCCATATACCCTGGCAGGATTGGAAGGAACTCAGGGCATTTAGCCACTGAAAGATTCTTGGTATAAAACAGTGTGCTCTGCAAACACAGACTATGTCCAAACATCACATCCTGGCTGCCCGCATTCAGGACCATCTGTTTGGAGGGCATGGTGTCAGTTTGATGAGGGCTTATAGCAGTTTCACTTGCACTTACGTGCCAAGTAAAGGTGGTTTAGTATGTAAGTGTATGTGATACTTTCCCCATAGGTATTTTTTCTGTGTTGACTCTGGTCCTTCACGGGAGTGGTATACCTAGAGTAACCAAGCCTAGTATGAACAAAGGTGGACAGGATGTGAGATTACAGTTAAACTGCGCAGCATGATTGTATTCTTAGTTGATGTTCTTCATCCCTTCAGCTGTACTCACCTTTGCTTCATCAGCCCTGGAGTTTCATTCCACTGAGTCAGCAAGGTCAAGATTAAGGATAAATTAAGCCCAGATGGAAACGTTTGTGTTTATAAGGAAGTCAGAATGGATCAAAAATTTGCATTGTGTCTTGTGCCAGTGAAGGCAAAGACTGAACATAAGAAATGCCTCATTTGAACATAAGACATTTGAAGCTGGGTGGTATTCAATATTTATACATGGTTTTGTAATAGTACATACCAATTTCTTCAGAACTTTTTTAGGGTTATTCATATTTTCTAACATTAACTTTTTTTTTTTTTTTGCTGCTATTATTTTTCTATAGTACTGTACAGGTAATGATACCTGAAGATGGTGTCTACTCACTGTTTTCTCTCTTGGACCTATGCCTCCAGCTCTAAATTTATTTTCAGAAGGCACATAAGAACATATTTGCCATTTTGAATTTTTTTTTATTGTTGCCTCCTCAAGACTAGGTAGGCTGCAAAGGCTTAATAGAAAGGGCATTTTAATAAACTGTTAAGATCAGTCAACAAGTAAAAGGAAAATACTTTGATCCCCAGTTCAGGAAAGTATGTTTATTCTACCTAGTAGTTAAGAACATACTGAAGGTCCAATGATACAAATGGCAGTCATATGTTTAGTGAGAAACATATATGCAGATGAATCCTTGAGTTGAGACTCTAGAATAATTTATACTACAGGGGTTTGTTTTGGGGGTTAAATGCTGAAGCAAGATAGTTAAATTATTGACCTAAATCTAAAGAATTCCTTGGGATAGATGAATGTAAAGAGTTAATTTTTAATTGTGTATTTAACTGAACAGGCATATACTTAAAATCAGATGTAGTAAATAATTTCAGATTGTAATGTTTTTACTTTTACAATGAAATACATATGTTTATGTATTAAAATTATTTGTAAGTAATTTATGGACAGAAAAAAATGTAGGATGAAATATTTGTAAGTTTCACTTAGATTTTTCTTTTTGTTTTTGTTGTAGAATTTGTGGTTTTGTATTGTTTTGTTTTATTTTGTTTTGTTTTTAACAGGTTTTAAGAGCCTGATGAATCCAGAACTCATTTTTACAGAGAAAACCACAGCATTCCCATTTTAGGTCAATTTGAGATTTGTTTTCATTCCTTTGGTTTGGTTAAAAATCAGAAACTGTGAATTTGCTATCTGTCTCTAGATTTAAGCAGTTGCTTATGTACTTTCACAAGATATGGCTTTATATATGATATACGTGTACATATACATACACGTGTGTGTGTGTGTCCAAAAATGTATGCATATGTGTTCTTGATACTGAATAACTCATTTCTTTTAAGTGCAAAGAAATTGTATTCAAAGAATATATTGCTGATCATATTCTTCATGTGTGTGAAGATCAACTTTTGATAACAGATAATTAGTTGTGCTTAACAGGTATTTTAAAATATAAAATGTTTCTGAAATTATATTTTAGTTCTGTAGGGTTTTACGATGAATATTCTCTTTGGAAGAGGTGTTTTGCAGTTTCTGAAATAAAAAGATAGAAAAATCTGAGAAACATTATGTGTAGTTTTAGTGGACCTATAATATGATTATTCTTCTTGTATTCCAAATAGAGAAAGGTATAAAAATACTTTACATTGTTTTAGTTGTCATCTGTTTCAGGTAGCAGTTGAGTGAAGAAAACTGAGGCCTTAAGATGCCACTAACACCTACTGTCACGGTTTAGGGTCAGGGCAGCCCCTTAAACCTATAACAGACGCTCTCTGTTAACCCCCCTCCCTCCCCAAAGGGGAAGA
>WTSP01013302.1:83211-103808 GCA_025331215.1 Actenoides lindsayi | reverse complement strand
CGGGCTGGTGGTGATGCTGCATTTGCGGGATTAAACTGCAGCATCCGCATTCCCAGCACCCGCCTGGGAGGAAAGGGTTATCGGATTTCGCCGCCTCTTCGTGCGGCCGGCGCTCCCTGAGTCACGCAGGAGGCCGTCGGCCTGCGGCAGACAGGAGTCGGGGCTGCTTGCGGCTGAGCGCCCGGGCCCCACGCGCACCTCGCGTCGCCGCCGCCTGACAGGCGGAAGCGCAGGCGCTGGCCCACGTGACCCGCCGCGGCGGGCGGGCCCGGCTGCCCCGGGGAGCAGGGGCGAGCTGCGGCGGAGCGGGCTGCAGCTGCCCGCCGGGACGCCGAGGGGAAAAGCAGAGCGGCAGCGGCGGCGCCAGCCGGGGTGAGTGCCTGAAACTGCGGAACTGGCGGCAGGACCCTTGAGAAGAAACGCCGGTGACAGACGCGGCACTTAACAGACCCTGGAAAAACACCGGGTTTTAAACGTTGAACAACGACGGCTTGGCCTTTCGCTTAGGGGCCTGTTTTTCAAGTAGTGGACGAAGGTGTTGACAAGGAGCTGCAGAGGCTCTGGTTTGTAGTAGATTAATACCAGCGTTAGCACCTATAGCTTGGTGTAAGTAAGTAATGAAATGTGCTCACAGCACACTCATTGGGAAGGGGAGCAAGTCAGCTGGGGTTGGTGATGGCAGTGTGCTTGATAGCCTCACCTGCTTAGTAAAAAGACAGTCTGTATTTGTTTTATATAGACACAGGCCTGCATTATAGACCACAAGATCTTATTTTTTTATCTTTTTCTAGGTGGGTCGTGGTTTCTTTTGACTCCCTTCACTGCTCTGTATGACTGTAGTAGTGTACTGGAGAATATGTGTGAAGCTGCTTTGTAGTTCTGAAACAAAACTATATCTGGAAGGTATTATGAGGTGTAAATAATAGAACTAATTATACCTGGTAAATGAGGTCCCAGCAGTCAAGCAGATGAATTTTGCTTGTTTACTTTCTCCTGCTATTTGTTTACTTTGATCCCAGAAACTCAACTTACTAACTAGACAGTGGCAGCTGTCAGTTGTCATACTGGTGGAATATAGTTTACTACTTGCAGTGTGAGATTTTTTTTTTTTTAATTAAAAGAAGTATTTCTCTGTACACTGTAAAGAATTCACTTTTTTCATTTTTAACTTCACACAAGCATCAGAAGAAGATATTTATCTTATGGTATTTCTGGGTAGGAAGACAGCAATCTCTGGGTGCCATGTACACAGCTTCTACTAAATTTAAATTTTGGGAGTACACACGTAATGTTCTTGTGTCCTCAATTTGTAGCAGATTGCATGGTTAACGTGTTCCAGTTTTATTGCCTTCGGGAATCAAGGATTTAGTTGCTGTTTGGTTTTTCTACTAACCTTACTTTGTAGAGGTTAAGCAACAGTGAAGGTGAAGTATTTTTATTCCTAACTTCTGTGGCTCGTGGCAAAGAGTTCATTAGCACTGTCTGCCTTCGGGAGACTATAATTTTATTAAGACAAATAATTTTTTTTTCCAGGTTGTGTAATAGAACATATTCAGCAGTTGTTAATTTTTTTTTTTTTTCTTGGAAGAGTATGACCCAGTCTAAACTTACTTCAGAAATACTTTTTGGATCCTCTGTTGACGAGCCTGTTGTACACATGTTGTTGCCAGTTAGTACTTGGTATTAGGTTTTGTACACAGTTTAAGCAGGGTTCAGGGCCTTGTTTTGGAATCTTCTAAAGATAGCAGTACAAACTAAATGTCTGCTGCCAGTACTTCAGGGATCTTTATTGTGACTAGGAACTGTTAACAGTGGAATTAGCATCAAAATAACTCAAGGTCAACATTACTAAAAAAGTGGGATGGTTCTGGTGGAGTCAGGGGAAAATAAACCTTGTTGTTTGCCAGAACTATTTAGCAGATATGAACTTACTCTTGCTTGTTGTGCATATCCTTGTTAGTGCTCAAAGATTGGTAATAAAGGGCTTTTTTGTCTGTCAAAATTGGTCATAACCTGCGCATACAGCTCAGTGCCTAGGAAGTACATTATTTCTCAGTATTAGGATGATGACACTTTCTTCTCTGAAAGGTTCATAATGATGTCACTTAGCAATACAATTGCAGTATTAAATGGTATATTAACATCCATATAGACCTCTTCAAGAATGCTGATACCACTTCTGGGGCACAGAGTGAGCAGACACATTAATTCTGTAACCCTCTAATTGATTTTGGTGACATGCCAGCTCCTAATGCAGTTCTTGGTTTTATTTACAGCATCGAGATGACTCAGGAGACAAACCAGACCCCAGGACCCATGCTGTGTAGTACAGGATGTGGATTTTATGGAAACCCTAGGACAAACGGGATGTGTTCTGTTTGCTACAAAGAACATCTTCAGCGACAGCAGAATAGCGGTAGAATCAGCCCAATGGGTAAGGGTGTGTGGCTTGGTTTTTTTATTACTTTTAAAATAAAAGATAGAGAAGATGTTGAGGAATCCAGAACATTTTTTTTTTCTGGAGAACTCCTGAAAGCTGAATACTAAAACCAATGAATGTCAAAGAGAATACTATTTTAAATCACAGTAAAGATAAAAATACATTTCTATGTAATGTGTTCTGGTCTGCTTGGCATTCAGCCATAACTTGAATGTCCCACTTAGTCTTTGCTGTTAGCACATCCTTACACAGTCTCTGTATTTTGGTTGCTAACAGTATAGTTACTGTTATTATTAACTGTCATTAAGTAAGAAGTAATATATTGAGGGTTGTATGCAGACAGCTCACAGCTGTATATGAGACTATTTGAGTGACATACATTCTACAATTTGTTTATAACTAACTTGTCAAATTCTTGTTACATAGGAACAACCAGTGGTTCAAACAGTCCTACCTCAGACTCTGCATCTGTACAGAGGGCAGACACTAGCTTAAACAACTGTGAAGGTGCTGCTGGCAGCACATCAGAAAAATCAAGGTAAGATGGTTACTTTGAGGTACTTTGAGGTTTGAATGAGTGTGCAGCAAGTTGAAGGTCTGCAGTAATTCTGCCCTGTTGCAGTGAGTTTCTGCAGAGGGTAAAGGGAAAGTACCTGATGGTGCTTTATGACTCTGTGTAAATGATAACTGATGAAAATGTTTTGTGGTAGACTTCTACATTTAAAAGAATGATTTTGATTTATCTGGAGAAGTTTCTTCCGTTTTCTTCTAAGGGAACTAAAATAAAGTAAAAATTTGTTTTGAAGATAGTGGAGTCAGATGTCAGGAATGTGTATTGATAGTAATTGAACAGGTAGTTTATTGATGCATCTAGACAGTTTAAGCTTTTATTATGAATGCAAAACTAACATAAATTATGTGCTTCACTGTGTTCTTAAACAGAAGTGTGCCTGTTGCCGCTTTGCCTGTAACACAGCAAATGACAGAAATGAGCATTTCAAGAGAGGAAAAAGTAACACCGAAAACAGAAACTGAGCCAGGTATGTTTGCCAAGTAACGCTGGGTACAACTAGTTACTTAGCAGAAGCTGACAGCTTCTTTCCTTTCTAAGTAGGCATCTCCTGTTGTGGCGATGGCTGAGATGATAAAAGATGCTTTTTGAGTCCAGAAAAAGGACTAGTGGCACAGTATCTTTAAGATGTATGTTCAAAGTTAGTAAAAAAACCCAAAAACCAACAAAACCAAAAACCTGTGAAGTTGGTTTTGTTTCCCAAGCCTTCATTTTTAAAAGTAAGGCTTTGGGCAAGGTGTTCAGTTTTTGAAATCAGACTGTTGAGATTTCTATGTATTATTTAGCAGTAAGATTAATTCTGACTTGTGGCAGTCAAAATGGTTTGTTGCATTAGGAGAATGGACCTCTTAATAAATTCCATTCTACGGAGAAGTGAAGCTTTGGAGGAAAGGAACACGTGGTTTAAAAATACTAACTAAAGCTGTTTAGCATTCTTGAACTTACTGAGTAATCAGTAAATGTAACCAAAATATTGTTCTGTGGGTGTAGGATACTTGCAGCCTTAATTACTGGATATGAAATGTCAATTTAAAAGTTTTATTTTGGAAGGATTTAGTTGTAGTAGTTGAACTTCAAAGTGTAAACTCTTTCTTGGAGGTAAGCAGGGAGAGACAGCCTTCTTACCTACAACTAGTGAGTGATTGAATTCTTACCAGTTTGTTCAATTGGTATCTTAACACACTTTTTTTGTACTTAAAAATATCCACACTTCTTATTTTAACAGTTCTGAAGCAGTCTTTAAAAGCTAATGTTTAGTAGGAAGTCTGTTCACTCAAGCTGAAGATAAATTTTTTCAGTTTTGAAGCCAGTGAAATGAAAATTGCAGTAGATGCTACTCAGCACTGCATAAAAGTGATTTTTATCCAGATGTATGTTTGCCAGCAAAGACTGCTCTAACACATGATATCTAACTGTTCGGCACTTGTGCAAGGAATTGTATTATTCGCAGTAAGTTGTGCTAAGTCTAGACTCTGTGATGTGATCTGAAGTACAGTTATACAATATATTGGGTTTTTCTTTGTGTATACTGGGAGGAAATTTTTGTAAGTATTAACTTCCTGTAACTTATGTCATCTGAAGAGGCTTTTTGTGTGTAACTGAGAAATAATTTCCATTTTGTTACGATATCTATAAACCAGTCTTGCCTTGTTATGAATTCCCACCTGAAATGTGGCAAGCAGGAAAACAGAATACATGAAAAGATAGCAGTGGTGAAGTAATAGGTGACTTTACTCTTATTACAACCACCAGTAGGAATTTGTCATTTTGCCAGGTGCAAAGGACAATCTTCAGCTACTGTTGACACATTACCTGTTTTTCAGGAACTGTGGCTCAGCTGCATGATAGGTATTGATCAGAATAGGGGGAAAAATTGAAAAGCAGCCCAATATACTTATGTATTGTTGTAAATAATCTCATGGGTTGAAACCAGTAAAAGCTGTCAGAAGTTTGTGTGGAAATCACTGTAAAAGCTGCCAGATAACTTAAAATGTCTGGAAAAAAACATGGAACAAAACTGGCTTCCTGATTACATACCTATAAATTTGTGAGACTGCCTCAGCTGCTGTAACACCTGAGTTCCCTTTTAAGTGTTACAGTTTGGCACAGATTGTGGACAGCATAGGTTAGTGTCGTTGTATACTGTTTTGAGGTTTGTTGGACAACTAAAATGTACAAAGTATTTGCTTTATTCAGTGGCACCTTGATCTGTCTTGCAGGTGAGAGAAGCTGTCCTAAACTTTTTACAAAAATCCCTGTCAGGTCTGGAGTGGTTGCATTTTTCTTTCTTTCATGTTAGTGTTGTCTTGAGGAGGAATTGAAACAATAGTTTTGTTATGAGGCATTGTGTATTATTTACTAAAACTTTCTGTGAGGTGTAATTCTCTAAGATAATGCCATGGTCATGGAGTTGCTAATGAAAGTGTAGTTTAGTTGTAAGCACAGTCTGGCCCTAGCGACCAAATTTCACAAACATATATCAGGTAGTAACAGATCATGAACAAAGTGGCCTTCAAGCAATAAGTAGCTTGCTTTTCCTTTAATGTCTTCAACAGTATGAAGTCACATTCTCTTCTGCCAGATTTTCATGAACATAGGAATTTTTTGATATTTCCCTTACAAGCCAGAAAGTTGAAAATAGAACTGCATGTGGTCAACTGACTTTTTGGGGTTTTTTAGCTTTCTGTAGCATGAAATTATACCTGTTTGCTGCTGGAATTGAAGCAGCTGACTTGCAAAGGTGCTGAAGTTGACAACAATGAAACAGTGAAGATTAAAAGGCTTTTTTTTTTTTTCCTATTTGTTTCCTTCCTTCATGCGGGTTGAGGTTGCAACCTGGATTCTCCTTCATAGTAAATCAGGTGCTGAGACAAATAATTGTATCTTAACATTTGAAGGAAGGAAGGCGTGAGGGATGTAACTGACCTAGCTGTTTGTAACTCATATGTCTAATGTCTTATGTTTTCTTGTAACTTCTAATTTATTCCTTTCACTTCCTTGTTTGTTGCAATTTTATAATTGAACAGTGGAATGTGTTCAATGAATTTGTCTGAACTGCTGCTAAGTCAGAGAAATCTAAAGCCCTCTGTGTCCAAGCTCAAATTCGTAAGTGGGCACTATTTTTATAGGATTTTGATAAGCTTTTACACTTCATATTAAGGTTTGAATTCTAATACAGTCTTGACCAAAATCAGACTGTTCCCAAAGCATTCTAGAAATATGTTTCATAGTTGTTATTTTGCCGTGCTGAGTTCCAGGAATTAAATGCAAAATTTAGTGAACTCATTTCCATTCTTCGTGTTATGCTAATAGAGCAACATATCTACCAAGTTAGTGAGGCATAGTGAAGCCCTTCCTTAAGAAACTGGGGTAGTGAGTGGCATTTAGCAGTTATTCAAATGGAAGTGAAACATCTGTGCAAGAAAGACCATTGAGGTACATCGTAACCACTAAAAATAAACTGGTTTTGAAAACAAGCATGTTTGAACAACCATATTGCTCCAAGTTACAGCATATCTTTAGCATTTTTTTGTGCTTTTATAGATCACTGTGTTGTTGAGTGATGAACTTCCAGTCAGGTCTGTCTGTGTTTCCAGATATAATTAGTATCCGTGTGTGTATTGGAGGCTTTGGGTTGGGGTTTTTCATTTGTTTTGGGTTTGGTTTGTTTTGTTTTTCAAACCCAATAGTAGCTGTGTTTTAGGGACTAGTGTGATTAGCTGTTATTTTGAGAAGCCACAGCTGCAAAGTAGCACTGCTTATGAAGAAAGTGAACCAGTAATTGAATTATTGTGTTCTTGTGTAAATTACATATTTAAAAAAAAAAACAAAACCAAATAGAGCTAACTTACTGTATAATTCCATCCATGTTATAGCTTACCCTTTCTGTTCCTGAATTAGTCAGCTTCAGAAGACAGCAGGCAATGGTGGCTGGCTCACTTGACTCTTGGCTTTCCACCAAGCCAATATGAGTAGAATTATTCTACAGCTGTCCAGCATTCTGGTTGAGATGCTGTAATGGGTTACCCTTGTTTATATCGTGGATAGATAGTGTGTTTTATCTGTAATGTGCACAATGTGTTGCTGGTAATACTGTAAGATGCCGAGTAGACAGATAGCTAGATCTTGCTGTAATGAGTGCCTCGTTGAATCTTTTTCTTTTCTTTTCTTTTCTTTTTTGTTTTAAATTTGGCTATAGTGTTTTAACCATGTTGCTCTCTTTAGACAGTTTCTTTGTAGCTGTTGGTAAAATTGTCTGATAAAGCAGTTCTGTCTTGTGTTAAAAAATAATTAGCTTGTCTTCATGTTTTCCCGTGTCTGCTGTAGCTTCAGTAGATGCCCCTGCTTGAAACAATTCTGAAATGGAACCAATAGTCTCTTGTAAGTCCTGAAACTGTCCACCTTGGAAAATAAGGCTGAGGGCCCAACTGTTGGTCCTATGCTTGTTGACAATAGAATGTTGTTTTTTATTTTAATGGTGGTATACCACAGACATGAGGTCTTTATGGTGACCAAATGAAACCATATTTATGTGTTGATACTGAAACTGGGATATCTTTATATCTATATATTGTGTTAATGTCGCAGTAAAGATACTCAATACACCTGTTGGAGTTGGGTATATGGGAGACGAGTTGCATGCTGCTGAACATTTCTCTTGTATTTAATTTCCTGTTGATGAAAGACAATAGAAGTTTATTCTGCAGCCTTTCATTATGGGTGCCTGGGTTGGCATAGCGGTTGTAGTTCCTGAAGTATAAAGTATTTATGCTCAGGAGCCTTTATAAAGCATAGTAAGTGCTGTCTATCTTGGTAACCTCTTGAGTGCAAGGTTGGGAAGGACGTGACCAAGGTGATGGAGAAGGGGGTACATGCCAACAGGAACTCTTGTTATAAAACCAGTTTTAGCAGTGAGGAATTTGCTTCATCTGAACACTGTTACTGAGAAAGCAGGTCTGCAGGTATCAGTAACCACAATTTTCTAACTTTGGGCATTTTTTTTCAGTTACTCATTCCACAGTGATCATAGAGGGATCATTTAGAGCACTGTTCCTTATGATTAACACTGTGTGATTTCTGGCATAAAATGAATGTAATATAGTGAGGACTGGAATTGTACTTGCCTGGTTGGATTTGGCTTCTGTGCTGAAGGAAGCTGTTTGTGACAAGCAGTTGTCAGGATAGTATCTGATGAACTTATATTGGCTCCTGTTGTCATGGCAGAACAGCTACAACTTACAGTATTTTTAATTTAAGCCACAGACTGATGAAAAAAGGTTTTTGTTCTGAACTTTAGCGGGCAGGTTAGGCAGCTTTTGCCACTGTCCTAGCCGTTAGTCAGAAGTACATTTATGAATGTTTAACATAGTAAAAAACTAGTCATCAGAGTTTGGCATAAAAAAATAGGAGAATCTTTTATTCACAGAGACTAATGTATTGAACATTTTAATTTTTATTTAGGGGGCTGTACCCTGTCTTGTCTTGGGACCTTCTTGTGCCCACTACTGCTTGTTGTGTACTGCTCATCATTCTTGGAACATGTGTTAGTTCAGCAGCCCCTTCAGGGAATCTCCTGCTGCAATGAGTTTCTTAGGATCACTTTGATCCCATTGCAGTTCCTGGGCTGCCAATTGTCACAGTTTCTTCAAGCAAAGGAAGAACATACACCTGTAGTAGTCAGTAACATTTTCCCTTGGATGAGTTTGTTCCCAGTGTCTGTTTGTGGTAGAGGATGCACTAGACTCTCTTTTCTGTGGTGATTCCTGGGAATTACTGTTTCTACTCTTGCTTTCCCTGGTGGCATGTGAGCCAGTAATAAAGGTTACTCCTCTTCTTTCACTTTCTTAGTGCATGTTGTGAATTACTTCAATTATTTAAGTCACCGTTGATTTGCCGCTTCTTCTTTTTCTTTTCCTTTCGATTGAAACAGCGTGCATTCTCCCAGGGCTCATATTTGTAAGTTGGTTCTGATGCAGATGAAGTTTCCCCCTGGCTAGCTACTCACAAAATTGCAAAGTGTGTGAGTATTTCTGGTCCCTCTTTTTCATCTGCCATTGCTTACGATTAGCATTTCATTTTTAAACAAATTGGCAACATAACAAATTTAAAAGGATTGTGATTTTTGGGTAGGTGTTTGGTAATTTATTTTTTTTCATAAGGCTGCAGTGGGTGGCTGTTTGCCACAGTGCATTGTATCCAGTAGGTTTGCCCTGTTTGTGATATCGCTGGTTTGTAACCTAGTTTTTGATCACAGGCTCTCAAGTAAGCTAACCGATACCAAACACTTGCTTTCCTCGAGATTTAATGACAAGTTCAGACGATCATATCTCTACTGCAGGAATTTTTTTTACTGTGATGAGCACTGGAGGTACCTTGTTACCTCTGAGGAGAGCTTGTCACTTTTCAATCTTGTTTAAATTACGAAATTCTGACGGGGAGCTATCTTGTTGTACAGTGAATTGTGAGGCTTTCTAGGTGCTAGTGTTAATAGTTTTTTCGAATACTTATGAATGTGGTAATGCAAACACAATTTTAAACAAGTATGAAGAGTAAAGGTAGAAACAGTCTGTATAGCTGTTTCTCCATGCCTGGAAAAAATCCACTTGTCACAGGATACATACAGTATCTACTCATCCAAAAGAATCTCGGCTAACAAATTCCGTTTGTGTTCAGAAAGTTCATTATAAAATAAGTCCTTAAAGCTTACATACCCCCTTAATTCTGGAATGAGTTTTGTAGTTTGTTCTATTTTAGAACAATAAATGTTGTAACAGCTGGGAGTGTTCAGGAAAACTGTACCAGGAGCAGGTGATAGAGTTGTGTACAAACACACCCCTCTCAGCTCTCCTGTTCCAGTTAGGCTATAAAGAGAATATTAAAAAAAAAAAAGTCTGTTTGAAAAATTCAGAAAAAATACTTATTTTAAACGAACAGATTCACGGAAGTTCACAAAAGGACGAATGTTTATCCATCTGAGAACTTAAGTAAAAGTGACTCACATTTTGTCTGAAGGTGCTCATGACAGAGGCAACTGAAAAATTACTAATTTTGACTATACTTGCTTGAACACTGAAGCTGAACACAGTACAAAAAATAAAAATATTCAATCTAAATCTGCACTTCATTCTTTAAATTACTGGAAGTGTTGAAAATGTGAGGGCTTTTTCGAACTGTTCTCTATCCATGTTTGGGACCTGTCACAGTATCAGTGGTTTGCTAGCTGCTGTCTTGGTGAACTGTTCTAAGCATGTGACTTCAAAAGTATAGTGGCAGGGTAACCCAGTACTATGATAGTAACACATTACTGAAGTATATTTGTTTCAGGATATGTTCATCTTAGATATATTCTCTACACGTATTCCCTCTGTGCAGCAGCTTTAGCCATGACAGTATTGTTCTTGGATTAGATTAAATGTTACTTAATATTTAAAATTAATATGATCAAGTGTGTACATGGCACTTCTGGAGTTCTTTCCAGGCTCTTAACACCTGTGTACACCTCTATAGGTGTAATGAATAAGCGCCTTGTATTTTATAGCTGGTGGAACTGTGGGGAAAAATATGCTTGTCTTGTGTAGATCCAAAAGGGGAAGAATAGAGTACTTAACAACCTCTATTCCTGATTTATGTTCTTAAAAACTTGCCTGTGTAGTACTTTGGACAACAAACATCAGGGTCTTAGAAAGGGGAATCAATCCTTAAGAAATACATGCATGCTGGTGAGGTCAAGAAAAGGAAATTTAACCTTGATTTCCTTTGCTTGCTTTAACAGTTGTTACTCAACCAAGCCCATCAGTTTCTCAGCCTAGTACTTCGCAGAGTGAAGAGAGAGGTCCTGAACTGCCCAAACCAAAGAAGAACAGATGTTTCATGTGCAGAAAGAAGGTTGGCCTTACAGGTATGAGAACTTCGTTAATTTTGAACAGATCTGTATGGTTAGTTGCTTCTTGTTAGATTAAACTTGATGAAGTATCTGTACCATTAAACTTACTTGGTTCTTCAGAACCCAGAAAACTTAGTACAGATGTTCATTTTTCTTACTCTGTGTGTGAGAGTAGACAAACATACCCCCTGTTTAGTGAGTAAGCCCTTAATTTACAAATTAAATAAATATGAAGCTTCATAGTGATGTTGCTTCTTTTTCTATATACAGGGTTTGATTGCCGATGTGGAAACTTATTTTGTGGACTTCATCGTTATTCTGACAAGCATAATTGTCCGTATGATTACAAAGCAGAAGCTGCAGCAAAAATCCGGAAAGAGAATCCAGTTGTCGTGGCTGAAAAAATCCAGAGAATATAAATTAACCTGCTTGTGAAAAGACTGACTGACTTTTTCGTTTTTAATATATCCTAGGGAAACATGAAAGAGAAGGTGCATGGCCATTTTCCTTTGTTCTCCAGAGTTTTACTTTTAGTCTTGTCTGTCTTAATGATATTTCAGAAAGTTTGGGTGTTTATTACAGGCAGAATTGGATAGATACAGCCCTTGAAAGTATATATGCCCTCCCCAGAATATAATTGGATGATCAGAAGAAACCTGCACAGAAATACATATGCACAGAGGACAGACTCTAGTTCACTTGTGCCAAACAGATGAATGCTATCTGCGTGTTTGCAGCAGATCTGCCTTTTGAGATGTATTTGAGGTATATAATCTTTGGCTAGTGTTATGTGCCTGTTTTGGAGAAGGATACATCAAAAAGGTTGGCAGTCTACTTCTATAATTTAAAATCTCATTCTGATTTTAGTTTTCACACTCCATTGTTTTTCAGCAGAATGTAAGCTATGTAGAGAGGTCCACCATCCTGGTAAGGTGAGGTCTTGGTGCCATATTTAAGAAAGTCACTTATCAGTTGCACTGAGAAGAATGGAAAAAATCAGACACATGAGAAGAAAACTGTTTTGGAAAAAAGACTACATTAACTTTAGAATCATGAAATTAGGTTCTCAAAGGAAATGTCCTGCTAGGAACTTATTGACTGTCCTACAAAAGATTTGTCTGCTTTTCCTTTCATAGCTAAAAATGTTGCATAGCACAATATTGTAACATTGGTTTACAAAAAAAAAAAAGTTACGTATGTTTTCAGACATACACACAGCAGCTCTATCAAACACATGTCTGAGTGAGTTGCTGAAGTATTAGAGCAGTTTATTATTCATATACTACTTATGTTCTGTGTGTTCTGAGTTAAAATAATATTAGGAGTTAATTTTTTTCTAGTTTTAAATGTAACAGGTGCACTGTTCTGCATGGAAAACCATACCCCACATGGCTGCTGTAGACTTAAGTGGTAGCTGGAACCACTCTTGGAGGGCTGCTTTATCATTTTTAATTGTACTTGGGTGTAGGACTGTAGTGTTCTTGGGTGTATTGCATGGGCTGCATTATCTACAGCATTGTACAATAACAACTCTAGAAAAGGCAGTATACTTCACTGATGCTTGTCTGGTAATATCACTTCTGTGTTATAATGGAAGGGGTTTCTGTGATGTATGAAACTTGTGGTTTTTATATAAACAAGTACAGTTTAGACTAGTGTTGTGGTAATGCCTGTTCTCATCTGTAAATAGTTTGGTATGTACACAAGGCACTGTTCCTGAACTCCTGATTTTTTATTGCAGTGTTCATTCTTAGTTTTTACTTCACTATTAAGGGCATCAGGTTTTTGCTTCTAACTTCGTTCTTCTGAGTTTAGACATGCAAACATGTACAGATAGTTCATATTTATGTATTGCACATAATCATGCTACCCAGCATTTATGCTGTATTGTATTATGTAAATAATAAAAATCATGTACAGAGGGAAATACTTCCTTTTGTGATAGTTCATTGGTTTTTAGTCATTACTGTAATCAGGAGGTGACCTTGTAGAGGTTGAAGTACAAAGTTAGTATTAAGTTCTTATAGAGGTCATCTTTATGCTTAAGCCTGCCTGTATCCCTGTTTCTTTGGATATACTGATGTCTTTTAAAGTTACTTGCTTGAGCAGCTGGAATACACATAACCACTTAATGGCCCAACAAAAATGCCAGCAAACCATTTTTGCTAATGCAAAGGGAAGCATTAGCAATGAGCTTCAAAATTTTTTTCTTTTGCCTAAAAAAAATGAATTCCAATGGATCTGTTGCAGGAAAGCCACTACAATGACTGTGCCATTCTGCCCATCCTCACCAGCAGACGTGGGGCAGAATTACTATCAGGTTTGGCATCCAAATACAGATGTTAAATATGCCAAATTTTTTCTTCCCAGTGAGAAGCATCATAGAGCACCCAGTACATGTTGCCTTGGAGGAAGACAACTTCACGGGTGGATAACACATAAAAAGTGCTTATATCAGAAAGGGATAATGTGCATCCTACCAATCAGCTGATACTTGGGTGATAAGTTACTACTACAGCCACCCTCTGTATCTTCAATAAAGGAACACAGAGGTATGCTCTGGGAATTCATTTTCCAGGATGAATTTTATGACTTCACTAGTGGAAGAGCTGTAAAGCACTGAAATCAACGTTTTTCTACCTTTTGCACTAAAGCAAAATCAGCCACTCTGCTGCAGCATAAAATGCTTCAGTCTTTTTTTCTTGTGGTTGTGGTGTTGTTGCTTTTCTTTTGAACCTGTGAATGTCCAGTAACTGGATACTTAAGGAGAGGTTTTGATGCTGTCATGGCTGGAGTGTTTCAGGACAAGTAAAAATACTGATACTGGTAGTTAAGTTTATGATAGTCTCAATCTCACTGTCTGCTTTCTCATCTGAACAAAGACTGTACTGGGGAAGACTTGTTGAAGTAATTGAACACAGTAGATCTGTGGAGCAAAGTCTGGAATGAAAAATTCTTCACTGTCCTGTAAAATCAACTGCATCATATGTAAATTGCCCACAAGTAGTGTATGAGCCTGTACTTAGAACTTTTAAGTCTGCAAGCTCCCCTGAGCTTTGTTCTTTTAACACATGCAGTGTCTACAATCATTCAGGAGCCTTAATTTCACTCAAAGGATGGGAAGGTTGTTATTGACAAACTAAGGGTTGGGGGAGGAATAATCAAACTCAGATGTGAACGCTATCGTGCATCTTCCGTGGCAGAAAGTAAGAACATAGGTGCAGAGCGTTTCAGATCCTATGCCCGGTTGCCCAACTGGGAGATGTATGTGTATACATATTCTTAAAAAGCTAACTCCATGGCAGTACTAGTCACAGTCAGTTTTAATACAGTGGTATTAAAATGCTTTGAGAAAGAGTCTGTCTTCTATGTCTAAAGACAAGCCACTCCTGAAGCTGCTGTCTTTTGTTCTTTCAGTTTCAAGTGACAAACAGCTACAAGTACTATACCCATACCCATCTTCGAAGGAGACATGATCCCTTCACATGACACTTATCCTCATTTAACATTTGGCTGTTAGACTGAGATGTTCTTAACCGATACACTGTAACAAACACACTGTTCTTGGAAGAGTTCCTCTGTCCTGAGCAAGTTCTATCACATGATCGGGACAAAAAAGAATCTACAAACAAATGAGTAAATGAAAGGAGCTATGTCTTTGGTAATCTTCAGCCTGTGGAAATACTTGCCTAGGTAGCGTTACAGCCTTGTCATACTATGTTCCACACGATTCAGTGCAAACTTACTGACAGGAGTTAAACGTGAAATCTGCAGTGTAATGATGGGCTTCTTGCAGTGTTTCCATCGTGTTGCTTAAGGCTGATGAGCTGCCAAATGACTTGGTTGATTACACAGTAAGGATGCCATGGAGTCGAGAAGCCCTGACTCTCTTCCTGGTACTTGGACCTTTGAAAATGTGCCTGTGATAACTGGTTACTCTGCCACATGTTTATTCACAAGTGTATGGACAGGTCTTACACACTTGCTTGAATTTGTCATGTCTCTTAGTCACTCAGCGGATACTTAATAGGGATTTGACTCATGTCTGGTATCTATAATGAGTCAAAAAGCACATCAGCTTTTTGACATTCCTAAGCAGCAATTTCGATATCACCTGATGTGTATGTTTGAAGGAGGAAATGCGCACCAATTATGGAAATTTGTTTGTTTCAGGTGTCCTGGTGTGTTCAGTAACAATCAATCAGTAAGAGAAGGACATTTGCTCTCTGTATAGGTGTATGATTTTTATGTTTGTTTTAGTAGTTTCTTAGCTAGCCAAACAATGAAAATGAATTTTCTCACAAATGACCTATTACTGATACGCTCAATCTTTTTTGTAATTAAAGTTATAACACCCAGGAAGTTTGATGGACTGTGCTGTGATTCAGGAGACACAAAGGGCTCTGGCAGTACAACTGAAAGTGTCTGGATGCCATTGGAATTAATAAATGACAAGCCCAGTTAACTGAGGGGAACAGTTAAAACCCTTGAGGTGGAAAAATAATTGAGAGTGACTACCTGTGGAAATGTTAAAACATAGTCCAGGAGAAAAGGTCTCTCTGGGTGCAGTGATGCTTAGTTATCATCACAGTGAGGTCAGTATCTTAACAGGACAGAGTTTTAAATGCCATTTCACAGCCCTGAGCTACCCCTTAATCTACTGTAAATGCTTGAGCAGAATATAATTCAGCCTTTAAATTGCCCATTGTAGTAGTAATTTAGTGATGGCCAAAGAAGAAACAAGGTAGGGTGGGGTTTTTTTCTTAGACTGAGGAAAATACAGAGACCATTTCTGCTTGAAAGGGCACATCAGCACAATGAAACAGAGCCATGGACCAGATTTCTGACTGAAAGAATTGAATTAAGCAGAAAAAGCAAGACTTGGCAAGGGGGATGCAAAACAGATGAGTATAAGCTGCCTATGATTAAATTAAAAGAGAGGTGTAAAAAAAAAAAAACAAACCAAAAATCCAGAAGGTATTTATTATTGACATTACTAGAGTCACAGCTTCTTTGTCTGACTCCTGCATTTTCTACTAGACAATAAGATGTAAATTATAGATTTTAATTTTTTTTTAATGCCATTTCATTTCAGTGTGTGTTTCTCTGCTTGTGGCCAGTATTGTAACACTGTTTGAAGTTAGGTTTTTCATGTGAATGTTACTTTGTCTCAAGCCCTCTAAGATACCTGTATCTTTTACTAAAACTCCTTGTAGTCCTTCCTTTTCTCTCCCTGTATCTACAACCAGCTCACAGCATTTAGTCTGGAGTAGCAATACAACTGCTATAAAAAAGTAAGGTTTATTCATTATGGAGAGAAAATGAAAAATAAATAGGATAATTATATCTACTCTTACACCTTGCAAGCATGCAGGGTAGACCACATTGTGTAATTAGTTTTGTACTTAATTGACTATATGGGCACCCAAGAGGGGCATATGGTGAAGTGCTTCCCTCCCCGCAGCTGTTTCACAGGTTATGCATGGTGCATGCCAAGCGAAGGCATTTCCAGAGCCCCCCTTCTCCTCCTGAGTTCACCATTGCAGCTTGATGCTATTTTTAAGTGATACACAGGAGACAACATTTCTCAATTACATTACTGTGACTGTGAAGCAAGTTCCTACCTTGGCTTGTTTGCTTGCTTAATTGATGTGTGTGTGTTATTCTTTAAAATATGTATAGGGGAATTGTGCGTATCAATGAATTTTATATATAAAATATAAAGTGCATTCATCTTCCAGTCAACATTCTGTGTCTCAAAGGATTCAACTCAATGCAAGCCTAATGTTTGCAATGTATATACTTTCTATAGCTCCTTCTGATGGTATAATAATTAAATCAATATAAATGGAGGAAACATGACCTAAAGGATAGACTGAAGCCACAGTTCACTGTGGTGACCTGCTCACAGTAGAACTTTTCTCTCAGCTTTGTTTTCCCTCTGCAACCATAGGTATTTCAGTCCCTTTATCTAGTGTCTGAGAGGTGTCACCAAATGTTAGCTGGGCATATTTACAGGTTTGTATTTGGACCTCTCTTTGTTGGTTGATATTCTTTTCAGATTTCATTGACAATGATCTTTACATGTAGTTAATGTATTTTGTTTTAGGAAAGCATTTTGATGGTGATATTTTTCACCTTGTTGGTGTACTCTTTTTGTGAGAGAGGTGTTAGAAGCACAAGGTGCTGCCGAGCTACTGCATGGCAAACACTCTGGATGGAGAAATGCTCCCTACAGCTCAGACCTTTTATCTTTGGAGACCTGAAGTGCCTCTCTCTAATATTTTTGCCTGATTGGTGATTTTGCAATATAGCCAGACAGGATAAAGTTCTACTGTGAATCTTCACTTGTAATGTCACTGAGATTGTAGCACTAATCTGAGAAAAATAAATGTAACGTAATTCACCATTCTTGTTTATTTATCTACCCTTTACCATAGTACACATTTTTATTATTTAAAACTTACTTAACCTGTTTCATTTGCTGATGAGGATTTTTCTTGACCAGACAATATTTTTAATGTACATTTGGTTACAGTTTGCTTTAGCAGGTCAGTGAGAAGTTGGGCATGTGATGAATATGCCCTGAGTTCCCAAGGGAGCCTGTGAAACCATTTGTGCACAGAACCATTTGACTTTGATAATGCTCCTGGGAGAACAGGTCATACTAGGTTTAAACAGGATTAGGCTAAAGTAGATTTTCCTTAGTTGTATTTTAAGTAGCATGGGATTTATGAGGTGAAAGTAGATTTATGACCCTGGAAAAAATCTAGATCCTGTTCAGTCTGGTTACAGTCTTCAGAGAGAGACTCAAGCTGGTTCCTTTGATTGCTATACTGGACTCATCTGATGAATAATATCCACATGGATTTGTGTATTTATAGTAGAAGCTTACCTTCTGACTGACCTTGTAGGACCAAACACTTGGCTATTTTGTTTCTGGTTCCATCACCACAACAGCTCATGGAAAGTTCACTGAGTAGCAGATTCAATGCAAGGAGGCAGGGACAGGCAGGAAAGGTGAGACCATCACAATAGATTTGCACAGGCTGCTGAGAAATTGCAGTTTCAATCGTGGTACCAAGAGAAACTGGCTGGTAGCTTCAAGCATGTAGCAATGATGCAAAGGTTGACATTTGCCATCACAGCTTCAAGGTTTACCAGCTGAGTCTGAGCCCTTAACCTGCAGGTGGCAGAAATTGGTTTACATTTGATTTAAGGTGATATTGCTGATATTAGTAATTTAGTCTCTTAAATGTAAACATCTGGCAATAAAGGACCAACAGTGGGATTAGTTCACTGGCTCCTCAGAAAGATTTTCCAAGCTATAAGACTTTCCAGAGACTGGAAATCACATTATGTTAGGATGTGGCCCCAAGGTACAAGTTAATTTACTCAAATTTCACTTAAGCAGAGGTTGTTGTGTTTAACAGTTTGTCATTTGATAAGGGTGAATCACAGGTCAGCAAAGAGTCATTTCGCAGTGCCAACCAGCCTTCAGTAAATAAAGGCATTTAACAGTCATCTGCAAATAGCTGCTGGGGACCAAAGATTATAGCAGTGAGTAATAACATTACAATTTTTACAGGCCTTTTCTTTGTTTCCCAGAGCCCTTCTTGATGGTAGGTAAGGGTTGCTGTCCCCAGTGCACAGAGGTGAGGATGAAGCATGGAAGGGGTCATTGAGGACACAACCTTGTGGTCCTGGCTCCAGCTGAGCCGTATTGCCAGGCTACTGCCACCAGCCACTTGACTCTCTTACAGCCCTAGTTTTTCACTCCCTCCCGCCTAACATATGCAATCACTCTCTAATTTGGTTTTGTCCAAGTGATCCAAGTTAAAAAGACACATTTTAAAGAGCAATACCACACATCACAGAGAGGGTAGGTGAGTTATGTTGCCAGAAGCAGAGGTACAACATCTGGGGATATCCCAAGTGCAGACCAAACCCAGATTTCAGTAACAGGAACAAGCACATCATCCATTGTGGTAGTATAGGGATGTGGCGATGCAGAAGATCACGTGCTGTAATGGAAACGTAGGAACTAAGTAGGAAACCGCCCACGAAGGGCTGGCTCTGTTACTAGTATATAAGTGCCTGCAGCTTTTAATAAAATGCCATTTTGCCTTCTTCTCTATGAGAGTCTGAGTGCTGGTGGTCCCTCGGGTGTGGCACCGAGGATAGGACACGTCAATCGCAACAAGTGGTGACCCCGACGTGATCCACGGAGGCAGCGCGCTAGATGCCGCTGAACCTCCAGAGGGGCGATGAAGCCGGAAGAGGACGTCGACGTTGATTTTGTGGTACAGACATTGAAACGATGCGTAAAGGAGGTGGGGGAAAAATGCCCACGGAACGATATTAAGGCAATCATCCTATGGATGAAGGGCAGAGGGTTGATTGTTAACCCGCAGGATATTATGTGTTGTGAATTGTGGGGAACATTTGAAAGGGAAATTTGGGAATCTGAGAAAACGGGCACGATGGCATGGGGTTCCACCTGGGGCAAGATATGTCATGCTATGAGCAAAAAACATGAAGAGGCTCAAATATGGGCAGCAGCGAGAGCATCTATATTTGGTGCAGAGAGTCCTCGGCTCCCGGGAATGAATCCGGAAACACAGGTGGGCACCTCAATAGCAGGGGACTCTAAACCTCCCAGTCCTCCTCCTAGCCCATTATTGGACAGCCCACCACCAGAAAGAAGGGCGGAATGCTATCCAGTAGAAAAAAAGAATGTAAAACAGGAACACAAGCACTTATACCCGGCAGATGCTTTGGTGGATTTGGTGCAGAAATTGACAGTTGCGGAACGTGAGCAGCGGGGACGGGATAAGGTGGAGGAGAGTGGTGTGTGGGATGGAGAACATAAAAAACGGTCGGCAGGGTTAGAAAATGAGCAAGAAAACAGATTGTGCAGAATAGACAAAGCAGGGGACAACACTCAAACATGGCGCCTGTCAGAACAGCCGCCAAGCTATTCAGATGCGGCATCTTCCTCTTCTTCTAGCTCAGATGAGGAAGAAGACTCAAGGGGGCGAGATGACGCAATGATAATGCATGACTTTAGATTCCTTTACAGGGAAAAGTAGGGATCCGAAGCCTTTTAGCACTGTTACTGGTTTTGGTGTCTTTGGTCAACGGTGATCGCCCGTACAACTGGACGCTGATACAACTTCAAGAATCGCGAATACTCCAGTCTATAGTAACTCTGGGTGCTCCCTCCTTCAACATCACGGTATGCCAGTTGATGGGTCCAACTGTACTGGATGGCTGGAATGGTCCACATTGTGTCACTGCCGATGCCATATGGGACACTGGTGGATTCCATACATATTGGTGCCCAAGTTCAAATCCTGGTAAAGGTTACTGCAATCTTCCTGGTTATCATTATTGTGCCTACTGGGCTTGTGAAACCATTGCTACTGCATGGACTCCGGGACAGCTAGACAAGTTTCTCACTGTGACATGGGGTCCCTCTGGCTGTCGAGCCCCCTGAAAGACAGGGAAGGAAGGTGGGCTAAAATATGATTGGCGTGGGAATTGTGAATACCTCTGGATAAATGTCACTAATCCATCTGATCCAGCTTGGCTTATTGGCAAAACTTGGGGGGTAATGCTTTGGCTATCAGGTACTGATAGAGGCACCCTAATCAAAATCATAAAAGCTATCCCATCTGCCCCACGGTACACCCCTTAGCCTC
>WTSP01013302.1:0-81141 GCA_025331215.1 Actenoides lindsayi | reverse complement strand
TCCCAAGACAGGGAGGAATACAGGAGAGCCTCCCACAGATAGGCCAGATCACACCAGACCTGTGATCTCTGACTCATAGCAGCTCTGCATTCTGAGACGGTGAAAAGTACACTGCGAGGAAGACTGGGGGCCTTCCTCCTGAAGACCCTGGCCCACGACCATCAGACAGCAGTGCACAAGTGCCAAGGGGAGGAAACCTATGTTAATTAGTTCCTGGACCTGATTATAATAATCAAATCCCATAGAATGAATATGTAGTTAACGCTGTTGAATATGCACGATTTAGTGTAATAAATGCCTGCTTGCTTGACATCTCGGTGTGCGTGTTGGTGGAGTGCAGACTCCCCTCACACCCAGCGCTGCTTGATCATTCCCCATCACTAATAAATTTTTGCCTTCTTGATTTTAAAGACAATTTTGGTCTCATTTATAAGAACGCCAAGCTCCAGTACCACGAAATCGAACGACTTTGACCATATCCTGCTGAGCACCTGTGCTCAAAGTGACTTTGAGTAGCCAGAAAGGCTATCCACAGGGCAATGTTAATCACTGCTCCCCAGGGGCTGCCTACGCCACACCACAACTGGGATGCTGGATGTGGAGTTTCAGCAGTATATGGATGCAGTCATCTGCTGGCCCCTCCCAGGTGCACCTCAGAGAGGGTGACCACTTACACATATCAGTTCAATGGCCTCTGCAGGTCCCCAGGATGTTGGAGCAAGTGACTAAAAGATGGAAAAAATGCTTGAAGTCAGCCAAGCAGAGCTGAGCCTGCACAAGGACAGAACAGCAGCTCCTCCACCAGCAATGCTCCAGCACAAGATGTCTCGTACCCCCACACTCACTGCAAGTGCCAGGGATGATTGAATTTCCACAGGGAACACTGACCTCA
Organism: Actenoides lindsayi; assembly: GCA_025331215.1. Lineage (NCBI taxonomy): Eukaryota > Metazoa > Chordata > Aves > Coraciiformes > Alcedinidae > Actenoides > Actenoides lindsayi. The sequence goes on along the minus strand of WTSP01013302.1, from coordinate 80,249 downwards.
ACCCGTGCTCAGATGCAAGACACAAATATGCCACCAAAGCCTGGACAAAGCCATGCAAGCAGCCCTGCAGATTCCTTCAGTGAGGAAATGTTGTGTCTTAGGTCCCTTTTTATTTTCAGTGTGATGTTCCTTTAAAAGCAATTAAGATAGAATTTCTGTCATATATGATTGTTCTTTATAGGGCATCCACATGAACTCTCCCCATATCTCAACTATCTTGTGAGATTTTACACTGAAGGCTTTCCTGACTGCCCATGTAAACTGCAAGGGGAACACCACATAAAAATAAGGCAAAATGCAAGGAAATTATTTCTTGGCAGTGAAAGGGGGAATTTTTTTTTTCCTCTGCCTGTCTTACGATTTTATAGAGGTTTGCAATCAGGAATTTGTTGTTTTGTGTAGGTGATCTGACAAACAAGCAGCAAGAAATTGAAGTATTCATTCTATTTTTATAATGCTATGATAAAATGTTAAAATAGGAGTCTCAAAGTCCAGTGTAAAAATATTTTAACCTCTGTTGTCATGTTCAGCTGTTATTTTAGTACTGAAAAGGCCACAGTTCCCTAAAGGTGATCACACTCTGCACAGTAAATGGGGCAAGGGAAATGCAGAGGGAAGTGTGGGAGCTATTTGTGCTGGTGAGAGACACCACACATACTTAATTTTTACTGAGTATTAGTATGCATTTGTGTGGGCAGTGGAGAAATCTGCTTATTAAATACCTCTTTGAAATCCATTAGCTCAGCCTCCATATTTTGGAGTTAAACATGCAGAGATTTAGTGAACTCCATGAGTCACCATCTCAGAAAATGAAAAAGACAGTTCAGTTCATTTAGTACTAGTATCATATACAAAATTAACACTTCAGATCCTGGCTAAGTAACAGAACCACACAAAGCAAATATTTAGGCAGTATTAGTAATTGTGTTGCAGCATTCTTTGCTGAACAGGCAACAGTCCCATGCTTCCATTCTGTTGAGGCTCAAAGTTGGTAAAATTCTGTCTGCAGAAAGCTTTAACTTCTGTGAAGCAGCATGAACATTACAGAGAGGAGCAATATGATGCAATCTTTCACTGACTATCAAAGCAGGTGGCTTTGAACTTTGCAAGCAGAGGTGTCATTCTCTTCTCCAGAGAGGGACAGAGCTGGCAGGTGAATCCCCAAGGCCAAGGGAGATACAGAGCCTTATATCCCTTCTCTTGCCAGAGAAGCAGCAGCATTCAGCTGCTTTTTCCTGGCCTCTGCTAAAGGCAGAAAAAGCAATAGGGACATGCTGATTTTCTTGCCCTCTAGTGTAAAAGGATGAGTAAGTCTTACTAACGGACTGTCACTGTTATTAGAAATTAAATCTTGGTAATGTCTAGGATATTGTTTTTGTAACTTACTTCCATAAGAGAAGGACAACTGAAATTTTCACAGTCTTTCCATCTGTGAGAATGTTGGGGTTGCATGGTAATCTTGGGTTTAGAAAACAAGTTACAAATGCTTATCCTTGCTATATACTCATATCATGCACTCCATCTATCCATCCCACATTTTTCACCATAGTATCTGAATGTTTACCTAATTGTACTTGGAAGACAATTTAGAAAATAAAATGTAATTTTCAGAGTGCTTCTGCGAATAACAGAAGTGAGTATGAGTAACTATTCAAAATGATATTTTGCACATTGTGCAACTATTTTCAGTCAAGTTATTTTAACTTCGAATTTGTTGAGTTTGGAGGTCAACTATGTGTGTAGTTTGGTGCAGATTTTTAAACTTGTCCTAGAACATAAAGTCTTGGTAATGTTCACAGATGCACATCAGCAGGAACTCACAAAACATCTCTGGCAGGAGCTGTGAAGTGATGCCAGCTATGGTACCTGTTCCTCTCATGTCCTTACTAGGAGGTAAAATAACCATGTTCTTATTGTACTCCTTTCCTTTTGGAAAAGATCTCTTTTAAGAATTAGATTTTACATAAGCAAGGGCCAGTGGATAGGAAGGAAATATCCTTCTCTTACCTCTCACCTTTTTCTGTGCCCTGGCATACAGTTACTGCTCTGTGCTTCATAGTGGCTCTCATCCCAATCACCACATTTGTATAGGGAGGGAGAAGCCATGGACACTTGATACTGTTAATCAGTCTTGGGTCAAGATAAGGACATTAGCTGTACAATATTTTTTCTAAAGTCTGGCCAACCCTGAATCCAACACCGTCCTTCAGCAACGCCCAACTCAACACGTCTATCAGCCTTGGCACAGAGACACCAGGCATTTCTGTAGCGGCAGGCAAATCCGAAATTGTTTGGCCCTTGTACAACATGTACAAAATGTTCTGCTGCTTCCAAGTCTATGAAATGGTCTGTTTTGTTTGGGACATACGTAGGACTGGCTGCTACTCCATGCTTTCTGTGAAACCAGCCCAGTCTACTTTATGTGTAATTTACTGTCCAGCTTCAAGGTTTTTCTGTCAAACCAAATTGCAAAAAAAGTACATGTCCTTGTTTGAGTTAGAACAGAACTAATTCTGTTCAGTGATTTCACTTTTCAGCTCAGTCTCTTCAAGCTAACTGCGCTTTCTGAGGTTAACGGCACATTTTTGCAGACAGTGGCTGGTTCTAGCAGTGGTAACACTCCATGTTTGCAGTTACTACCAAGGACTGGTGTGTGTAAAGGCTCTTGCTTATACTTGCTCCTATGGAGACCAAGGTCACTGGTAAATCTTATGTACCACAGCGGAATGCAGAAAGTAAAAGACTGCATCTGTGCGGAGGAGTGGATAGGGCAGGACCAGTGACCCTAAACTGACCAATGAGATATTCCATCCCATATACATCATATTCAGTATAAAGCTGAGGGACCACAAGGGTCAAGCTGTCCTCTCAATGGCTGATGTCTGAGGAGTACTCTGTCCATTCTGTCTTTGATCTCAATCTGCATATTCCTGAATCTAGTTCCAGAATCCAGCTCCCATATCCCACTGAGTCCAGTCTGGGGCTTACCCAGTGGCTGCTCCACAGCATCAGTGGAGACAGTGATGTAATTGCCATTGGCAAGGTTTGGCTTCAATATTGGTTTTGTATATATTTCCTTATCTTCATTGAACCTGATTTAGTTTTCCAACCCGTAAGTCTCTCTCACTTATTCCCTTTCTCTTCTCCTTTGGCAAGGGAGAGGGCTTAATAGAGAGAATCTGTCATTCACCTAGTGATGGGCCCAACCTTAACCCTTGACAACATGAAAACACCTTTTTGATAAATCTGAGACAAAAAACTAAGAAGCACAAAACATTCCTACTTTTCCTTGAAATCAGACTTTAAGGACAGTGATGATAATGGAAAAGATGACACTACATTAGTCACTGTAGCTTGCAGTCTGAAAAGAAGAGATGTGTTCAGGCAGGCAGTTTAAAACACAGAGAAGAAATGATTGTGCCACACAACACATATTGGACAGGTATGACCCAGAGCCACTGCAAGTTAAAGAAAACAAAACCATAAATGCTTCAGAAAGGGATTGGACAAACTAAGGAGCTAAATCAAACTTTGCTGCCGTGTTGGCTTTAAACTTTTTTGACTTGTTAGCTGAAATCAGGAAAGGCTACGAGGGAAGGCTTATGCTGTGTCCTTCTGTCCTTCTGCATGTCCATGTTTATCAAACTTACTAGACATAGGACAAACCTCTGATCTGACCCAGCTCAGTCCTTTTATATGCTTGCATAAGAAAGAACACACTTAGCCCTGCCAGAGAACAGATATGGTGAGCAGTGGCTGCTGTGCCACTGAGGACATACCCATTCTCCTTATAAGGAATGTCATGCTCTTAACAGCTCTGGAGTTCCTAAGCCCACTCCCATTTGCTGTAGTTTTTTCCACATCAATTATTTTAAATAAATGAGAAACGGGTGGTTTTTTTTTTTTTTAGTCTGAAGATGGAAGGGCCAGTGTCGTCAGTGTGACAAATGAAGTCCTCTGTGGATTCACAGAAGGGGTATTGTATAGGAGTGAGGGTTGTTCAAGCCACCCTGATGTCTAGTTAGTCCCATAACATCCAAATAAGTTCAGCAGGATTTATGGAAAACATTTGTCAGAGAGAAATCACTTCTATTTGAAGTGTATGAAATTTTACTTTCTTCTTTTTTTTCTCTCTCTATTTTTTTTTTTTTGTTGTTGTTTAGTTGCATTCCAGTTAGCACAGATCAATAAGCAACCATCAGCTTGCAGCAACATTTTGCTACTCACAGCCTAAACTGGATTTAGTGGATACCCTAGAAGCGACACTTCATAAACTGATTATAGAAGCAGCTGTTTTCAGCATCCCAGAAAAAAAATTATTCCAGACTGACACAGGGACACAGAAAGCTACTGTTCCTGTGATCTCTCAGCTGAGTACTTACCTCACTCAGTTGCTCAGAGATACGAACTACTTCACTCGAAGCCATATTGGGTACATCTTGCCAGTTGTGAAAATTCCTACTGAAGATCATTTTACCTAAATGATGGTTAAATTCCATGTGAAGTCATGAAATATTGGAAATAACCCTTTTGTCTAAAGACATATTTCCACCAGAAAGTGTTTTACATGGAATATTACAAGCAGTTATATAATGAACGTTGCAGGCAGGGCAATCACCTGGCTTTTCTTGTGCAGAAAAGTGGACCTGATTTTGCTGTCTGTGAGAAAGAATAATTTTGCATCTTCATTACTTGTGTTCTCAGTAACCTGGGGTAGGTGGCCACATACTTGGTGGGGAACTGATCAATTTCTGCAATGCCATCTCCCCATCAGGAAGATACAAATCCCTCTGCAAATCACCACCACCATTTCAGGTGACCCTAAACCCAGCCTGTGCCCAGGTGAGGAGAAGGAAGGGTGCCCTGGACTCCACTGTTGCAGTGATTTGCATGCTGCCTTTATGGCTTCCATACATAAAATCACCCATCAGTTGAAGGAGGTGATGTGATAATGAAGTAAACCCATTTGCTTTCCAGTGTTTCACAAAGTTTCGTTCTTCACTGTGCCAACGGTGTGTCTCCCTCTTTCTAGAGAGTCAGTTGTGCCTGAATACTTGCATCTCTTATTACAGTTTACCATCCTGGCTAGAAACTAAAGCCACCCCTGCCAACACTAACAACAGATGCTCTTTACTCAAGTAGGGATTAAAAATGCTCCTACAAGCATTTATAAAATAAATTCCATTGTAATCCATTCTTCATGTATGGCTTTAGCTTTCTTGTTTGGTGTTAAAGGGAGCAGAAATGTCAGAACATTACTATAAAAATAGCCCTTCTTGGATGCCACAGTTGCACTGAAGAAAAGGACTAGAAGAGCTGGTTGACCTTTCCTCCAGTGAGGAAAACTAACATTTGTACTGTGTTTGGTTTTCCTCCTTAAACTTCCCCCTTCACCGAGGGAGAAAGCAGTCCATTCCTCTCAGAGGGTACATTGTGACAGGCCCTGCTGAGCCCCCCTTGCCAGCCTCTGAGGGGCAGATGTGGCAGGAGGGCTGCTGGCACACAAGGCTAGAGGTTGGGCACGAGTCAACCCACCAGGAATGGCTCTTCAGTGGAGTTTTTCCACATGGTCATATTTCCAAGCTCTTAGCAGATTACATCAAAATTCACTCTTGGTTTTCCTCTTAGAAATCCGCTACATTAACTTTTCTGAAAAGGACCAATTTGGGAGCCATTTATTGCTATTTGCTTGGTGCTGCTGTGACCCTGTAAAGGAATTCCTTGCACACACAGGCCACCATTAAGCCATCTTTCAAGGGAAAAATAATACAGAATAAGATTCACTGAGGCTGCATTAAAGATGAACTGCATTTACAGTATGCACAGGCGGGGAACAGGAGGAGGCAGGAAGGTAGAAATGGGCTTTATAATTTCTCCCATCCCACAGCTCTTACTACGTGCTTCTCTTTTCATCACCTTAAAATTGCATCTACTTTCTTCTCATCCAGCAACACCTCTCTTTGTGGGAAGAGTTTACCAAACCAGTGCCAGGCACTTTAAATTAAATAACATTTTTGCAGGAACGACCTAGAAAATCCCTAAAGAGGGTCATCTCCAGGCACAAGCACACTGGAGCCTACTGCTACATGTCCCGTAGGGGAGATCAACCACAAAACCTGGCAAAGACCCTGGAGCCACACACTTAAAATGGTTCTGGTGACTTGCACACTCATGGGTTCAGCATGTGTTTCATGCTTTCATGGCCTGTAATTTTCAGCACTGCAGCCTGTGTAGCATCTGCTCTTTAGACAACCTTCAGGTAATTCCACAGATCCTAGAGTATCCACATTACTGTTGTGGTTTTTTTTTTTTTTTCCCTTGTAGTGTTTTTAATTTAAATGCCATTTTCATTGTCTAAACACCAAGGAACTGGGTGTTCCTTTGGGCAGGTTGTGTCCTCTTCTCCAGTGAATATTCACTGCAAGAATGCTGGAGAACTGTTAAAGAAGTACTACAACTGTCAGACAGTGTAGCACCTAGGACTTTCATACTTTTGCCTACTCTGGATTTCAGCCATTACTCCAACTATCTGTAGAGATCAGACTTTTCTAATAGGAGTTTTCTATGTTGCTGGAGTCAAAAGTGTGAAATGGCAGTAAGCATGTCAGGCAATGGCTGCATGCTCATGTTGTTTGTAAGCAGCTGCTTCTCTAGGTGATGTACTTTATTTTGAAAGTGTGGAGATGCTCATGAAAGATGATGACGTGTAATAATACTGTGAGGGGACATTATCAAAGGGCTGTGGCTCACCAGGGGGCTAGGAAGACTGGTGCTCTGGCAGCCCAGCCTTGAGGACACATGCTCCAGGAGTAAAGGTAGGGGGGCTGTGCAGGAACAGGGGGAGAGCAGCACAGGCAGGTACCATCCTTATACTCACAGCCTGCACCCCACTGACCCTACCTCCTGTCTGCTTCCACTGGTCTGAAACACCTCTGTAAGATACAGCCTTGGCAATACAGTGGGAAAAGCAGGAGAAAAAGGTTTGTTTCTCATATTTCCCCCCCTTCCTGCTCTTCCTTTAATTTTTTCTTTTGTTCCTGCTTTCCATTTTCTCTCTTATTTTCTTCCCCTTCCATTTCGCCTGCAACTCCTCAAAAAGTTTTACAAGCAGGGGTAATACTACCAACCTCTGTTCCTTTTGAAGAGAGCAAATACTGCAGTGCAGAGGTTTATGAAGATTGCTCCTGCTGTGTCCCACTTCACACTGCTTCACCTTGTCTCAGTCCCACAGCAGCACCTACAGCCAGATGTGGCATCTGCTACAGGGCTGCAGCAGCTCCCAAACCAGGTAGGGGTGCATCTGAGAGCTGTCTGTGCATGTGAACTGCTTTGAGATGAGTTTTGTAACAGGAAGTTGAGACTTGAAATTTGTGAATCTTTCTGTAAGTGCATCTTCTGCACACAGTTCAAACTCTTTTCTCACAATTATTCCTCAGAGCAAGAGAATCTCCACACAGCAATGCTGGAAATGCCCCCAAAATATGCAGCCTCTCAGCTGGGGTAGGGAGGATTGCTCAGCACTGGCTGGCATGTGCTGCAAGACAGCTCTGTGCTCATTTGGCATATCTGTTTGCTGTTTCACAAGCCATAAAAATATAACAATGGTGACTCCTCTTCAAAAATAAAAGCTGAAGGAACAGTTTTTCCAGCACTGAGTTAAAACAACATGCATTAGCACTGCCCACAGATACCTGGAATTGATACTCTGTATGAATTATCAAAGGAGTTGGGTTAATTACATGTATGAACCTTCACGAGTGGGCTGAGAGATTAAGATTTGCCTAAGTGGGGCCCGAAACTAAACTGTAGCTACTGATTTAATACTTCCAGGTTCTAAGAGGCAAAATACCTTTTATATTTTGAGTTGGTGTCTCTAGGACAAAATAAAAAAGGAAGAGGAACCACTCATATTTCATTTATTTCATGACATTTCTAGACATATTTTTAAGTTAATTCCTAAAGGGCAGTTTTAATCAGAATTAATTCAGGAACGCAGTCACAAACTCATTACTTTGGATGGAAGACAGCTAATTGCAGAGTGCAAGTATAGGGCAAGCAACCTTCATTTTGCATTTTAACTATGCTTTTAACTCATGAACTCTAAATCTATTAAGCTCAGGTATAAATGATTCAGTGTCTGATCCCAAACTGAGAAGAGTCTTCATATTATTTTTAGTATACATGGGAGAAAACTGATGAAAATTACACTGGTAATGTGTGCATGATTATTCAATGTTTTTTTTTTTAAGCTTGCAAATTCTTTGTTGAGTTGTGCACAATGTGTCTGCATCAACTCATTGTAGTGAAACAGGTAATTGTAGCCCAAGATTTACTGATAACATACCTAAAGGGTCTCAGATTTTTTATCCGTCTTGCAAACCCTCTATACCGTAACAACTGTGCTTACATCTGGGGTTTTTACTGCTTTAAATGAGTAAGTCTCAACATCGTACTCTAGGAAAATGGTGCAAAAGCATTTAACATTTTATTTTGGAAAATTGCAGTAAGTAGCAGAATTCCTATGGGGAAAGCCTGAAGGGGCCCTTCAGTTAAGAACAACAGTCTATAAAAAAATTTTCTTTCACTTGCCTTTCCTTTGTAGGTTGCATGACTTCTGCTGATAAGTTGGTTAGTGAAAATACACAACAGCTTTATTTCTTGTGCACATAGTTTTGCATAAGTTGGTAACAACTTGCACACAATTCTCAAAATTTCAGCATACAGTTCCCCTTAGTGTGTAATTAGTGGTTCTCCTATGGTAGTTTTCGATTTAGGGAAATCCACTTCTGCCAAGTTTCAGAGCTGCTTGGTCTTGGACAGTTTTATGCCTAAACTTTGAAAAGTAAGAAAGTGAAGAGATACACATTAAAGGAGACGTATCTCTGTATGTTTGCTGCCAAGAGCAAGAAGGTGGCATTTCAGGAGAGTCTGCTTAGACACAACATAATAAAAAGGTTACTGAAGCATTGGATTTGATATATCAAGCCAACAAATCTTGTAATAAAGATACATCAAAAGCTGTAAGAGTTTTGAATCTGGAAAAGGATGCCCTAAAATAACATCATGCATAATAAGTAGAGTTTGCAAACCCCTATGAAGCGTGTGCCTGAGTTCCCCAGGGAACAGGTAAGTTCTGTGCATCTTCAATACTTTGCCATGTATTATGGTCTTCACTGTAAATCTTGCCACCCTTACCTCCCTCCTCCAAAGTCAAACACAGAAAGAGATGAAGGTTGGTGTAAACACAAGGCCTCTTTATTTTGTTTCAACAGTACATGACTTCCCATTTATCATTATCGAAACCAAGCAGAACAGTGGAAATTGCGTATAGCATTCTTCCTAACACATTGCTCTTCCTTGAAACTACACGAGTACAACAGGAAGGACAAATTCAACACCATTAACTCCAGTTAGGCATTTTTCATAAACAAAACAACCAGAGCTTACACACAACAGGCAAAGAGTAGACAAAACCAAGGACCAGAATCAGAGAAGCTTTCTCCAGTGAGATGTGAACTCCTTTGGTAAAGCAAGGGCTGCAGACTGCCTCAGTTGAGTCTGTGCAACTGCTTTTTAAAAGCTTCATCAGCAAAAGCTGTTAAAGGAGCACACAACCCAGCTCCAAAGCCACAATGTCAAATAGAACAGAGATCAAAGCCTTCAGTTGTCTCTAACACAGGTCCCTTCTACTGAAGGCTTGTCTCCAGGGAGTTTTTGCATCTAAACGCACCTAGGAGCACTTGGCTAAGCAAAGCCTTTGGTGACTTAAGTGCAGATCAAGGTAAAATGTTTTTACATTTTTGGCAGCTGCTCACAATTTATGTTCTGATCTTGGCTGGGTTTAAGTGTTACCAGCAGACTCAAGTCAGTAAGCCAAATCACTGTGCAAAAGCTGTGCAAACATAACAACATCTCCCTGATGGCACAAATATTTTGAGTTGAAGCACTAGGCAGGTGGGTGTGCAATTGCCTTTTAGCCTTACCCTTCTCTCGGTTGCATTCATTCAGCATAGGTATTTTCAAACTAAAACCAAGTGTATGAGAAACCACACACTAAACCCAGAATTAACACAAATACACACTTCCAAGTCCTGACTGGGGGAGGAATTGTGAATCTAGGTATGAGCATTGCATTCACTTCTACAGAAGTGACTGCCTCTGGCAGAGCCCACAGAGGACCTCAGTCATTGGAAGCACACTCTGATTTGGGGCATTTTCCAAGAAAGAATTTCCACTGAAATATCCAGGAAACTGCCCTCCAAAAACAATGACCAGCCTTTTGAGAAAAACTAACAGTTCTATTAAGTTAACACAACAGATTGTTGTTAATATTGCTGATGTTCTTTTCGGTTCCCAAGAATTGGTTTTGTTACTGCTGTTTCTGCTTTTTGTACAGGGAGCCTTGCGGATGTAGCTTGCTGGCTTCTCTGTTGAGAGAAGCATGAGTTGTTGCACACAAAGCCCTAAACCCCCTTAAATTTAAGCCAAAGTTCCTAGTACCTAGAACTTCATTATTAAGTATATGTTTGTGTAATTTAAAATGTACTGTACTTCCTGCAGTGTGCTTAGCTTCAAAACAATCTGATTTTTGCAACAGCTTGTTTTCAGCTACTCTAAGGCACACCAGGTGCTTGTTGTCCTGCGTCAGACTCAGTCAGTACCATGCCACCAGGCACATGACAAGGGACAACATTTGGGGAATGCATGAGCAAAGATTCTTTCCCAAGACCAGACTAGTTCAGTCTCTGACCTGGTGACTGCAAAATGTTTCCTGGGACATGTGGACATAAAGCATAATGTGCTCTCGCATTAGGTTTCCTCTTGGAGTTGTTACAGGTAATTTTGATTTAAATCTTGGAGATTGAGAGGTTGATACGTGTTATATAGTTATGCTACAATTAGCTACAATTATTTGGACTTGTGTTGTAAAGCATGCAAGTAATCGCCTTGGAATCTGCTTTCAGAAGGAATGAGGTCTATGATTTAATCGAACATTGGGTGAAAATGTATCTTCTTTTCTAAGTGTTTTCCACCTATAACTTTGCTGACATATCATTTTGTTTTTATGAGTTCCTCTGCTCTAGTTTCCTTCTACATTGCATTATTTTGCATTCTGATACCACCCTTTAAAAATATTTTCCTAAATTCATTTTTTTTCCCCAGTCCTTTCTGAAATTTTTAAAATCCCTTGGCTTTTTTTTGTTTGTTTAATACATTCTGCTTGTACACTATCATTCTAGAAATTGACCCTGCTACACACAGAGCTGCAGATAAGGCAGCACCATTTATTCATACAAATCCGTTACTGCAAAAGCTGTCCACCTTATTATCTACTATGGATGGTTCCCAGAAGTGTTTAAAACAATATTTTTAAGCATCTTGTCCGAGTCATATCTTTTTTATTGTTGTTGTGCAAGTTCTTTCAAAGAATACCCCAGTTTAGAAACTTTTAGTTTTTTAAGACCTCTGTATTGTTTTTAAATGTATCATCAGGAATAACTACAATCTCCTTTGCTCAGCAGAACAGTAGATATTTAGCAGGAATTAGTACCATTTGCTAATCTGCATGGCATAATCACAGTTAAAAAAAAAATCTATTTCTCTGTAAATATTTTAAAATTAAAAAATTACTATTCATGTTTACTTTCACAAAACCATTATAATTTTTTAATTCATGAGTGTATATCTAGGCACACATTTTTAAACAGGGTTGTTTTAACATTTCTTTTTCTAACAGGAAGTCCACTTACAGTACTGAAAATATTCAGTCTAGTGAACAAATACACGCTTTTTTTCCCCTTACAAAGCATTCTGATTGCACAAAAACCCCACAAAATAAACATTAGGCCAAGGCAACATTTTAAAGTGCAGAACTCCACCTGCCACACACAAATAGTTCAAATAACTCTGCATAATGCATAGGCAATACTAGCATTTCATTAACAATCAAAACCTGAAGTGACATGAGATCAACATAAAACAGTAATTCAAATACATTCAATTTACAATAAGTGTTCGTCTGAACAGAGAACATATTAAGTATATTGTCCCAACAAGCAAGCTTTCCACAAACTACCTTTTTTTTTTTTTCTTTTTTCTTTATCTGAATGGTGTACTAACATTGAACACAAAGGCACATGAAGAAACAATCTGGCAAGAGAACTACTGAGGAATGACATCTGGAAACAGTTTTGTGTACATTTTTCCAGCAGTTTTATCTTAAGATAGTAGCACTGTGTCAATTTATACTGACTGAAAATCATCCCTTTCTGACCACAGTGCTGTTATGAAGTGAATTCACAATCATCGTCCCTTACTGAACCTTGGTTTGGTATGCAGGGCAGTGTTGGTACACAAGGATTAAGTTTATTTCAGAGGAAACTACACTGGAGGCTCAGCTGCATGCTAAATATACTCCAGCCTCTACAAGAGATAGTAAGAGTCTGAACCAACTACTTGGCCTGCTTCAAACTTTATATGTAGCAGGGACATTTATCCAAGGAAACAGACTATGTGTAGTCTTAAGCCATATATAGTGTAGATGTACAAGTCTCAGAAGTAACTTGCTTTCATCTACTTATCCTCCCCTGCTGCACCAAGTATCTTGGCAATCTACATACAGCCAGAAAGTCTCAAACTTCACAATGGGATCCTCAGTGACATTCAAAGATTGCTTCAGAGAAGTTTTGCTACTACATCCTCTGTATCTCCTAAAACTTTAAAATTTCTGTGTGTAAGCCATCTTCTACTGAACAAGCTTTTGGGATTAACTCAGATGATCTTGTTTAAACTTTTTTTTTCTGTCATTACAGTCTCCATTCAATTCTGTTTAAGATTCTGCTGTTGAAAGCACCTCCCAGTTTGTTATATTAATTCCTTCACTAGCTTCCTCTCGCATCAAATTCAGACTTCTCTACCCTTAAGCAACTCAGCCTTTAGTGTAATGCTATCCATCCTGGTCCTCATTCCTCCTGGTCTAGGACATTGCAAGGTGGTGCAGGCAGCCCATGGCACTACCTGCAGGCAGAGCTACTCCACCAGCTGAGATTCTTAAAAAGTCTTGAGTCTGAGTAGTGTCTGATTACTAGACATTAGAAAAGCTATGATGAAGCCTTCTGACTGAATTTAGCAAAAATCAAACTGATCATGATGCAGACAATATTCAGATACAAAACTTACTGGCAACAGTTATGCTTGGGAGTTCCTTTGTGACTGAGTCAGCAGTATTGAACGTGTTAAAGGTTTTTCTGTATTCCCAGTTTGCAGATAAGCAACCCCTCCTCCCCTGAAAATCTTTTAAGAAGAAATGCTGAATCTCATTCTTGACAACACTACAAAATAGCGGGAAGTTAGGGACAGCTAAGACTACCACTAAAATAAAGCTTTGATTTAATTCATACCTCTGGAAGAAAAGAAGTAGGGCACAAACATACATTGTAGACGAGACTATGTGATCTTTCTCAGCCCTCAAAAACATTTTTGCAGGAAAGCCAAAGCTGAAAACCGTGCAACTCCTTAAAAAACAGTTTTATACAGTAACAGGGAGGATTAAGCAGGTGTTTCACAGATCTTTGGTTTTGGAATGTGAAATTTGGTCAATTAAATGAATGTGAAAATTCATGAGGAAAAATGCTCCCTGAATTAGGAAACCAAGGTAAAGAGCTGAAGACTGTATTGGCCAAGCAAGAGGGCTACTGAAGACATGACTGGGACACGTGCAAAACAAAACTGTTAAGAAAACACCCTGATGGAATGTGGAAATCTTAATCTTTAAATCTTGGCTCCTAAAGCCTTCAGAATAATCGAATATAATGGATACAAAGGCTGTATGTATCTCCGCACAATGCAGCGCCCTGTGTAGATACCTGAGCTAGCTCTTAATAAGCAAGCCATGAAGCTGCACTTGGTGCTGTCTGCAAGACAATATCCCCAATTTTTTCAAGAAAAAAAACCAAACCCGAAAACAACAAACACACTGCAAAGACAGTACTGAACACACTGCAAAGACTGTACTGCTTTAAGTGCACAAGCTAGATTTTACACTTCCACTTGACGCTATACTGTCTCATGTACATATAACCATAGCAGTACATAAACTCTGAAAATACTTTTAAAATCATAAAGTTATCAGTGATATTGGGCTGGGCACCCTCCCAGAAGTAGACATGAAGTGAGAATTTGGTGCAGTGACCTCCCTTGTTCTGTGAACAGGGAAGTCCTGTGCCTTTATATCCCCAGGCAGTGAGATAAAACTGAAACAAAGCTTAGTGAAACCAAAGGAGTTCGAAAAAGGTCTTAAAGCCATATTCAACACATTTATAGTAACTCTATATAATATTGTCTCTATTGACACTGAATGGAAGTTTATAACCATTGTGTTGCAAAAACATAATAAAGAAACAAGAAGCAAACTCCTCCTCAAATTAATTTCACACACACAAAAAAAGAAATATTTGATAGAAAATAGGGAAATATGCTTTTTAAGAAAGGAAGCTGCTCAGATTTCCAAAACAAAAATGGCACACTTTAACCTGGAATTGTATAGGACAGCTGCCAGACTGAAAGACAGAAGAGAGCATGTTCCTGCTGAGCTGCTTTTCCAGTGACTATTTCCACCTCAAGTCAAAAGTGGAATGGCCAGAAACAGTCCATTTCTCTTGTATAACACACTCACTTCCCTTACAGGAAGGAGAAGGAAGATCATATCATCCTGTCTGAACAGTCAGGATCAAATGAGCATTTGAAGGTTCTGCAGGAGGCTGGACTAGGTGAAGCACTCCCTCTATTCCAGAAAAACCTCTTCAATTTTTTGCCTTTGAGTAGCCTGCTCAGGTATCTTAGTGTCTGCTTTTCATTTAACTCAGATTTCATTAAGCTGTTGCTCAGATGGAGGAAATTCGATAGAGTAGGTGGAGGACCAGGCTGACCACTTCTAGACTTGGGCACAAAGTCTGTGGAAATGTAGTTTCAGCTGACAGCTTCACAGAACAATGCAGCCCTTCTGCTCTCCCAGCCCTGTGACTAATGCCCCTTTTCTTATTTGGTTCTTCCATCAGTTGTCTGTCTGGCTATGAATGACAAATCTGAACTCTCTGATAATAAGGACCCTGATGTATTCATAAATACTTCTTAAATATTTTTAAAAAATGTTTTGAATTAAATAATTACTTTAAAAAAATATGCTGCTAAAGAAAACTGAAAAATGTCTTAATTGCCCCAGAATGTCACTGATTCTTCCATACTTGAAGATAATATTATGGAAATTGCATTCTTCCATGATATTCATTATCTGCAAAATCAATTTACTAGCACTGGCTTTTTTAAAATTCAGATGTGTTATGGACAATGAGAGTCTCATTGCTCTTTGTAATGCTTCCTACAGTATTATTAAAAGGAACAGCAGGTATCCTCCTTAATTAAGGTATTGTCAAGGGCTAGGGATGGGCCAGCCTCTGGACAAATGTCAGATGCTCTCTATTAAACCCTCTCTCTTCCCAAAGGAGAAGAGAAAGGGAATAAGAAGACACTTAACTGAAAAGTAAAACCTTTGAAAAGAAATAGTTCTGTTCTAGCTCAAACCTGGAGAGGTATTTACCAAATCCCTTATCAATGCAGACATGCTGTTTTTACAGAGAAATTTAAATACCTGTTTCCTCTAGAACGGTGACAATTTTTGTAATTCTTGAAAGTAATTCTTGAAAGGTTTAACAAAATTTCTAATGTTTGCAAGTTTTAAAACACTGAATAAAAATGAGGTGTCATTCCTGATGATCAGGCACTGTGTTCAATCAGTCTTTTCCAAATGAGATGCAGAATGATCAGTAGAGTATTTTGAAAACGCAAAATGGATTTACACTGAACTTGAAAAAGGAACGACTTGCTTTCCAGCCACGTACACTTCAGAAATATTCCGATCATCACCTGAAATAACATGGTCAAAGCAGAGATTTGCACATAAATTTATGAACTGATTCAGCTAATGAAAATTATGTAATCCACAAAACCAGTTTTGGAATACATTAGTTGAAGTGATTGTTTCCTAGGACTGATAAAGTTTATTTGGAGAGAAATAGTCAGGTTACCACACAAAGATCAGTGGATTTTTAAACTACCTATGCTTTTTTTAAGAAACAAACATAGCATTCAGCTACTGTAATGGTGCCACGGGTTCTCTATATATTTAGGAGATCCAAACCCTGAAAATATTATATACCTGTACAGAAAATGCACTGCTGGCCAGTATCTAAACTAAGTCAAGTGCCAGGCAGCAGTAAAGCTGGTTTGCCTTCTCAAAAAGACAAAAGCCTAATTAGAGAATGACACAAACGTGGCCAGAGCTAACACCACTTACTTCTACATAACAACATAAGGGGAAGTCTAGCTATTGGTCCAGATGACGCCCTATAAAAAATATCTATTACCTTTAGGAGAGTGGGATTGTTTGCAATGGGTTTTGTTTGTTTTAAAGGCCATCTCTTTTATTTGGGAGTTAAAAAAACCCCAAACAACAGTAGCAACTGGTCTGCAGAAGTCTGAGATGAAGTGGTTCCAAACTGGTGATTAGCATGTCAGTGTTACTTTATTGGGAAATAAGATTCAGGTCATACTGTAGATAAAGATAGGTGTGGTAATAAATCTGACTAACTTGGTGCATCTTATCATGTTAAACTGACTATTTAACTATGTCCCACACAGAAGTTAAACTCCTTATTTATTGCTCAGTATTTATAAAGAAATATTAATAAATGCAAGTAAATATATATGTAATGTAAATAAAAATAATATTGATAGTGTCATGTTATTGTTTATAAACAATCTAAATAAATATATGTAATTACTGTAAATAAGTGTATATTTAATTATGTATGAATAAATTATTTATTAACCTCCACAGTAATTTAGGCAATTGTCAATGCATGACACAGTAAGAGAATTCTATGTGGGCTGAGAATCAAGACATACCTAGATACAGGAACTTCTGGAGAGTGTCCTACAAAAGAAATAGGAGAAAACCAAATTCAGAAAGCAGTATCATCTATCCCAGCTTGAAAAAAATGATAAAAATAGTTTTCCCAAGTATTCCTACTAACAGTAAAATCAAAACTAACTTTGCATATTTTCATATAAATAACTTTCAGTAAGGACGCAGTATGTCTCAGAAAGAAAACCCCACACAAGTTTGACAGCATAAAGAAATATATGCCTAAAGCACAATACTTCCCCTCCCTCTTTTTTAGAGCTCTCAAATTCATTTACTTATGGAAAAATAAGACAAAATTGTAAGCAATTAAAGAAAGCCCTAAGAACTACTAACTTAGAGAAAAAGGTTAAACTGCAAAGTATTTTTTCCAGAATTATTTGAATTAGGAAGAAGATTTAGAATTTAAAGAATTTAACCTAATCCAGATCATTGTGGTTGAAACAGATTAAGGAACAATTGCCTAACCACTTACACCTGCATTTCTAAGTAAATGGTGACATTCAGAATGGAGACGGCAACAGAGAGTCTGGCCTCATCAGTAAGTTCTACTGTTGTTCATTAACTTTTTTAATCTTTTTTTTTTTTTTTTTGTATGAGGAGGTGTGCCTGTTGCATAATGCCTATACTACTTATACATTTGCATAAAAACTGTGCTTTCAACTCAAATCAGCCACCTTGAGTTCTTGCATAATTTTACAGTAGCAGTGCAGTCAAGGCAACCTGGCCTTTACCTGGGAACAGGTTGCCGTTTTTTAGTATAAGCTCCAAATGTTAACTCAAACTAAGTTGCTTCTTCTTGGCTGCCATTTGTCACTGCAAATACCTAACTCTAGTTGTCATCTTGGGCTAATAAAAAATGCACTAAAAACATCACATGCATTTTTGCTTATGGGGATATGAGACTGTCACAGAGGACAGCAAGATTCTACTAAAAAAACCCCAAACCAACAACCACTGAACCTCTTGGGATGAAACACTGACAGTAGTGGTGTAGTACACCTAATTCCTTTTACTGGAATACCTCTCAAGGGACTTATTCTGGATGTTTCATGCACCTTCCCCACTTCATTTCCAGTAAAGTTTTGGATCATTAATCATGTTCTGATTACCTCAAAATTATCAGCAGAGAACAAGTCAAAAGGGCTGTCTGAAGCTTTCGTGTTGATCAACAGTGCATCAAATTCTTTGCCAATCTCAAAGTTTCCAATAACATCATCTAGTCCTAGAGCTGAAAAAGAAAATAAGCTCATAAAGAGATCTTCAACACAAACCTCTTTCCACCATGTGGAAGTACCTGGCAACTTGCTTGAGATTTTAATAAAAAAACCTCTACAATAATTTAGATGATTACAAGGAAAAACATGAAAGCAAATTCAACAGTGAGTACAATAGCATCTGAGTTCTTAAGCAAATTCTCAGTAAAAGCATGTATATTTTGGTGAATTTCTGAACAGCATCTGTTAATAGTAAAGGAAATCTGAAAAACAGTTGGAACCCCTCTTTTGCTTTTTGTTCTTTGTATGTTCTCCACTGATTTTGTGTCATTGCTGATCTGATGTATAGGCCACTAACTGTTTAAAGTGGAATAGCAATCATTTACACTGCAAAAATCTTAAAGGCCCAAAAGGAGCAATGAAATGGAGTCAGCGAAACAGTAAAGCATACAATAATACTCACTTTGCTACAGCATTATGAGATTTAATTGTTTAAACAGTTTAACAAACTGTGAAAGGGCCTGTAGACCTATTACCATAAAGTAACATAGAAAATGAGTTAAAAAAAAAAAAAAAAAAAAAAAAAAAAAAAGATGTGCAGAGAGGAAAACCATGCATAATTATCAGGAACAAAGAACAATATGGTGTGGAAAAAAAATCATAGCCATATCTGAAGGTCTCATACCCACATTTAAGGCTTGTCTTAGAGTCTACTTAGCTTTGTTTTTTCCAAGTTTCATTATAACCTCTGCTTCTCAGGTACACAAACACCGAATATCTACAATTTCTTATTCACAGACTGGGTGCTGGCAAGTGCTTAGAATACCTAAACAGAGACATTTGTGTCTCCTTGGAAATGATTTAGGAAAGTTTTAAGTTATAAAAAGTATCTGTGTATTAAATCAACTCTTTCAATATTCTGGAGTAAAACTAAGTTGTCAAAGGGGGTAATATACGCAAATCATTTACTCAGTTGTTTTCAGATTGCTCCTGTCCAACAAGGGAACTTCAGAATTTACCAAAGTTTGTGCGTGGCAGGTATTTCACAATACCTTAAACATGTTTAGGCACCTCCAAATGGTGAAATATTTTTAGTTGAAACGGGTAGGTAGTCAAATGATCCCATATTCCTTCAGATTTCTGAGCCAGAATGCAATTTTTAGATTAAACACAAGAGGGTGACAAGTGTTTAGGAGTTGCAGCGAAGCAAATGGTTGCAACAAAGAACTGCTCATTTAAATTTCTGCAAACAGTACTTGTCCAGGCTACTAGAAGGCTGTATGAGTAATTCATATTCTAGTCTTGAAAGTGATTCATCAACCAGCTCAAAATCAATATATAAAAATAAACACATTACTAATTAAACCTCAGAACCCAGTAGCTGGGAGGGGAAACCACATACAAGTTTAGGATGTTTATAATTTTTCCTTTCCATACCTCAGCTAATTTATTCTCACCTTTTATGAGAACACTATTATATTGTCAGAAAAATATCTCTTCTTTTTTGTCCTCTGCCCACCCATTTTCTGTCTTTTCTATTTCCCCATTACACCCTTCAGAAATTCAAATACGGTCCCAAAAAGACCTATTTGATGACATTTTCATTACATCTTTCAAATTTCCATTAATAGTTTCCAATGGTGTTTTCTGACAACTACAAAAATGTTACACTGAAAACACCTGGGGACCACATCTTCAGCAGGTAATGAGCTCATTTCTGCTAACTGAAATAGTAATGATCTTTTACTTATGTGTGGATTTGTCTCTGCTAAATCAGACAAGCTCCGATAAAACTTTGTTAATTGTATAAACCAGTATGTGCATACTGATCATGACAAAACATACCAGTGAACCAGAATAACCAATATACTATACAACTGTGCTTTGCAGACGCAACTGTGTCTTAAACTACCATGGTCCATATCCTGTTTAAACTTTGTGCTTTTCTCTGACTGAGCAATGATTTGCATGATATTTTGATTTGATGGAAAGACCTGCCTCACTGAGACAAACTGCCTCACTGAGAGCTCAAAGAGCAGAAACGTAATTAGAAGCTGATAACAAACAAGATGAGTGATTTTATAGTAATTGCACAGCTTTTCCTCTAAGTGTTAATGAGAAAACAAAGTCCAATTGGTATGATAAGCATGCCAGCACTAATGATTAAGAAATCTGAAGACATTTGCAAAGAAAATGAACAACTTTGAAAAATCAGTAAGATTCTATTATTAACAGAATATCAATATGAATACTTTTCTGTAATGAGTCTAGTATGGTTATGAGATACTGAAGGACTCTATGCCCTGTAGATATCATTTTAGACTTCAATCTGGCACCAGAACATCTGTGAATTCAGCAACCTTTTAAAGATAAGGAGACATAATATAAAAAAGCTGTAGTTATCTGCGTACATCCTAAATAAATTTTTTCTCACCTTGGCTTCCTCCTAGAGTAGCTAGTCGAAAAGCTTCTTCAAGAGTTAGTCCTGTTTCATTCACTTTATAGATCTGAAGGCTATTAGATGACATCATTGTTTTCCTGATGGCATCAAGCATAGAAGCTGAATATCCACCGGCAACATCTAGAGGGGATCAGACTCTTAGAAACAAGCTTTGGGAATAATTCTCTGGGTTAAATTTCTATGATTTTTAATGAAATGTAACAAAGTGGCAGATGTACTAAACATAAAAAGTTTTACTGCGAAGTGCTGTCTCTGTACATATAATTCCTAATAAAGGCATTCGCACATACAAAGTCAGGTAAATAGAACACAACACTGAATAACAGAACCCGGAAAAGCTGTTGTTCAAGACCTTTTTTCCTCTCATGACAGGAACAAAACTCTCTCCATTAATTTTTGGTTTTGTTTTTAAACACTTTCGAACCAGCTCTAAATTTCAGTACTCTGGACTTCATTACTCTAGAAGTAGTGGGCAAAAAAACCCAGGTCCATAAGCTGGAGACATGTTAACTTTTCAACATGAACCAGGATGCATGTGTTTTGTATCTCCCAATGGTTTCCAAAAGAAACAGCAAACTACTAACCTGTGCCGAGGCCAAGCTTCACGTTGTGTTTCAGGACCTTTTGCACATTTAAGACACCGCTGCGCAACCTGGATTGAAAGAAAAAACATATTCTATGTTATACACCCAGAGATAGTTCAGGAAGTGTAGGGCTGCAGAGCCATTTCACGACAGAGGCTCTCAGAACATGTGCAATAGATTGGGTATATTAAACTGGGATGGAGTATTTGCATTTATACATCTGAAAGATGGGGTTTAATTTCTAAAAATAACAAGTTTTTCAAAATTAAAAAATCCCATAGATTTAAAGGTATCTGCTGAAAACAAGCTCTCAGTATACCTATGAAAAAATCCAAATGTGATGTAAAGTATATTCCAGGAGACAGCAGGTTATTTCATGAGCTCCAGTAAGAAATCACAAACAAGACACTGATTATGTTAAAGACAAAATGACTGTTACCATTTAGTACAGTATCCTGGCTGTATACCACTGGATACCAGTTTCTCATTTCTGTTTGATAGAAGACTATATATTCCATTTTCCCAAAACACAGACATACTCTGGGGGAAAGGGAGGTGGTCTGAATCTGCCACTGATAGAACAATCAAAAGGAATGAAGTTTAAAATAAATAAATAATATATATATAACTATACTGAAAGATCACAAGTCAGTCCAGAGCATACCACACAGAAGTGGTGCATGAATGGTCATGCTCAATCACTCCTGGTGGAATGGGATATCATATACATACCCTTGTAACAGTAGGCTGGATTTGGGTACTACATGAACAACAGCTTTATTTAACAGTACACCATTTCAACCCCTCCCCCTTTTTTTCTTTTTTTAACTTACGAAAAATTAGAATTTGGGCAATGTGAGATTGCAGCTCCACGAAGACTAAAAAGCTTCAGCTCTTCTTCAGAAAGATAACAAGCATGAGCCATCACTGTCTAAAGAAAAACAGACTTACCAGTTTAGTCAGTTTTGCATTTATTTTAGCACCTGTGATTTTTGCTGCACTGCTTTTAATAGACATAAGGACACCTGTTACCATCAAGTGTAATCAATGCACTTGTTGAATGAAGCTCTTGAAATCAACAGGGAAAAAATTCTCATTAACTTCAGTGTGCCCACCATATCACTCTCTCAGGTTTTTTTTATATATTCATGTAAGAAGATAGGGCACTGACTCTTGCAGTGACTGCTGTGACCCAGGAGCTTCAAGGAATAAAAGCAAGCATTCCCCAGTTGCCCTAGCACTGTAGTAACCTTATGATTTATATTTCAGAGCTAACACAGGGATTAAATGCTGGGGCTAGGAGTACATCAGATACAATGGACGATGTATGTACTCTTGTTTTCCATTGTCTCTCTAAAGGTTTGCACCAGGTAGATATATATATGTGTATATATATATATATATAACTGGAATAGTCCAGTTAACAAGCAGTATACACAAAACACAGAAGTATAGGATAGCATCATATAATAGGACATAACCCAATTATTCCCAGACAAATCTAATTGGAATTACCTCCTATGCCAAATGCCCACTCAAAGAGAAGAGCAAGAGCTTTGTCAGGCCTTGCAATCTGCTGTTAAAAATGAGAATGGCACCAGGACTGTATCCACTGAGCATCTTCTAATAGCACTGTAACCTTGCGATGTCTATTTAACAAGCTCAAATGTAACTGAGAATAGCCATATATTATCCTAAGGACATATATAGGGCAGCTAATGAACCGTATCTCCATTGATCAGTACTTCTTTTTAAAAAGAAGGAAATTTTCTAGCCACTGTTCTGAAAAAAGATGCTTTTAAAACTTTAAGAAAAAAAATTATTTGATGTCTTAGTTTTGGTGGTTGGGGATGGGGGCGTGTCTGTGGTTTTGTTATGCTTGTATTTAATAGAACGCTTCCCCTGACAATCAGAAGCCTGGTTCCAGAAAGCATCCATAACCTTCATTTTCAATGACCTTTTTCAGTGTTGTGCATATAAAAGTCTGACAGAATGAAGACCTGTGTTTTTCCAGCATGTTCTTCTCTTTAGTATATTGTGCAAGAGAATATAAGCTAATAATGTGTACATACTTAAATTGTCCATATTAATTTCTCAGGTAAAAAGGATTGTAAATAAGTAATTTACTGAGATACATCTACAAAGACAGAAATGAGAGTTCAATAGCTAATTCCCTCTTGCATGGCCTCTCCACTATCTTATAAGGTGTGCTCTGGCACTCCAATCTGTACTTGGTGTCGGCTGGTATCAGATCTGCTTGCATTTATCTTACCAGCACAAAGCCTTAATGAATTTCAACTCTTTAGGCCACACAGTGCCTCTCAATACTTGGTAAAATCAGCTAATGAGATGAGAGTGCTTTTGGATAGTCAGAACAGTAAAGTGTACCTATCTGTATGTGGGGTACACACACAGAACACAACAGGACAAGCTGCTTTTCTGCAGGAAGCTGCAAAAAAAATGAAGTTGGTCCTACCATAATACCATAGAATAAATGCTGAGACAAAACCAGTATGCAAGAACATTGTAATACAAGGATAAATGAGTACTGCCCAAGAATTACCAGTTCCTTTTATAACAGCTTTACCTGATCTGATCCCACTACTCCAATTCTCTTTGGAGCCCTTGGAAAATGGATTAGGGAGCACAAACCACCTTTATTGTTCATCTTCCCTAAATGCTCAGGAAAAGTGTGGAACTTGTCCAAAGTTCCAATACTTCAACCAACACGTATGCAACAGAGGGCATAAACCCAATTTACTTCCCCCTAAATGTCACTGACTTTGGCAAAACAATACAAACTTTTCAGGTAACTAGTTAACCATCATATT
Source organism: Actenoides lindsayi (assembly GCA_025331215.1). Lineage (NCBI taxonomy): Eukaryota > Metazoa > Chordata > Aves > Coraciiformes > Alcedinidae > Actenoides > Actenoides lindsayi. The sequence goes on along the minus strand of WTSP01013302.1, from coordinate 56,178 downwards.
CTGTACATGGATAAATCTAGTAAGTGCTGTGGAAATTTTTATGCAGCTACCTTGCTGGTAAGCAGATTGTTCTTGTCATACAACTCAGTGTAATTCTGGTAGGCAGGAAACATGTTCTCCACTAGTTTGAGTTCCTCTTCATTCTCACTTATATGACTCTGCAATAAGAAAATACATAGCAATGAGTGCTTTAAATACCTTTAAAACTAACATTATAACCTTCTGAGCAACATACTGCTGATAAAACTTATAATGATAGAAATTAGTATTTGTAAAGCATATAGTTAGATCTAGTCTTTGGGTTTCTCTGTTCAATCGAGAGGTCCCTGGGACCCAAAACAGTAGCTCCATTTATTCCTTTAAAAGTGGTATGAGATAGTATGATTGGATAGTTCATTCCAGTAGTTTGGAGACATAACAGCTCACTTGGAATGTAGCAAATGTTAAAATAATAAATAAAATAAGATGTATGACTGTGAGGTAAAAAGAGAAAACTAGGCTATCACAGAGTTGACTCTGGGATTAGAGCAACACAGAGGTAGCAGCTTCATGTATCTTGAGATGGGCTGATTACTTCCTGGTCTCAGATAAAAAGCTGATCCTCCAGTACTCCCACTGGAGCTCATATTTTCAAAATGCCCACTTCATAATGACAAAAAAAATCCTAATGTAGGATAGCTTTAAAACAGTATATGCTTAGATTTGTGTAATAAAAAAAGAAACATCTTGAAGTTTCAACAGATCTGTAAGCTTTATGTTTTTTTTATAAGACAGAAACTTCAACACACTGGAAATCCTACAGCTATGTTAACAATGTTAAACAAGATACAAAGATGAGCAGTTCTTTTATCTACAGAGATCTGCTCTGTACAGAAACTACAAAAGGCAGAGAGACAGACTTAACAACCCTGGACTAGGGAGAGCAACTGTTAGCAACTGAAGGGTTACTCTAACCTTCGATACTAGGTGCCAGTCTCCTAGTGACCATGAGGTGGGACCTGCTTAATTGTGCATCCTTCCAGCTATGAGCCTTTTCATTTCCTGTGTGGGTCACAGTGTTCTTGCAGAGTACCATTAATAATTTCAGAGGAATTTAAAAGACAGGCTCCAAGGTAGGAATGCGGTTCAGGTCTTTTGGTTTTTTTGATGAAAATTCCCTGCTCTGTATGCTATCTATCCAACATATTTAAATTGCATACCAAGTTCTCAGAGCTTACCTGCACATGGAGATCATGAGCCTGTGCTAAATTGCCAAGTGCACACAGCAAATCCTCTGTGCAGGAAGGGCCAAAGCGGGGGGTTATTACAGGCTGTACCCTTGGATACTGAAAATATTAAGAAAATATGTTTGGGATTCTGTATCTATATATCAGTAATGGTAACAAAGACAATAATTTACACAGTGATTACATTTTGATTCCACCACTTACTACTTACTGCAGCCTTGCTACCTCAAGTATAGCTGTATAGTAGTTTCCTTATTTTTACTAGAAATTTCACTACAGAAACAGAGAATAACAGTAATTTTCTGAAAACCGTTTTAGTGAACCTTAGTAAAAAAGTTATTTTCACTAAAACTCTTTCATTGAGTCACTGAGATTTTACCAGACTTCAGAAGAAGCATGGGATGATTTTTCATATTTGCTGACAGTCCAGTATGCATTACAATAAATGAGTCAGACAAATGACCAGGCATTTTTCTGAGCCACACTTTTGTGAATATCAAAGACATAATGATGCAAAACTGCAGAGTTCTGTAAAACTAAAACCTTCTCTTCAAACTGCTTTCTCCACTCTATGATTGCAACAAACAGGCCCTATACTCCCCAGATAGGACAATTAGTGGTGGCAATACAGTAGGAAACAGTGGAAAAGACAACAAGGCTACAGATGTTTACTGTACACTTTGTACTTCCTGATTAAAATTTTCATTAAAAATAGACAATGGCATTACATCCGCCATCAGTCACAGGCAATAGTTGTGCATGTGGCACCACTAGAAGACAGTATATGATAACTTGGTTTGCAGTTTCTTATACCATCTCCCAGATACAAGGAGCTCAGGACTTCTGTAGATTAGCTGTCTTTAGTAAGACATACAATTTAGGCATTAAACTCTAGGCATCTTGTTCTTGAATACTTTGAGGTACAAACATCAGCATATTAAGCCACTGAAAACAAAAGGCTGAGAAGAAAAGTATCCCTGCTTGTCACATTGGAGCATAAACCTCTATTTTACCTCAGGAGTGTAAACCTGAATTTCTACAGAAACACAATGAAAGATGTGCTGACCCAAAATACTAATTTCATACTGGATTAGTAACTGTACTGTAAAAACACTGCTTTCTGCTGGTGAGAACTTCTTTTACTAGTCTATTAATATACCAATTGAGTCAATATATCAACTGAGTGCTCAACTGACTTCCACCTTTCTTTAGCAGAAAACTGTCCTTTCTAGAAAGCTAAGTATTTTAAAGCTAGTAGAGAATATACAGAGAATGTTAAACTGCTGTGCTCGAACTATGCAAAACTGAATTTACACTGCTACAAGTCCATTTCTCAAAAACATGGCAAAACATTTTTTAGACTGATGATACCTGTCTACTGCACTGCAAGATGTATATTTATCTATTTGTCATTAAGCCAGCAGGACTATTTCATGTATTCACACAGCATATTCTGAATATGGAAGTCAATACAAAGGAGAACTCTACTTACTTTCCTTTCCAGTAGTTCTTTAACAAACCTGAAAAAGGGTAGGAAAAACACCTGTTATAAATCTGTTATCTGTGTTTTAAGTTATGAAAAATACAAAAAATATTTACTTATTCTGTTAAGAATTTCAGACATAGATGATTTTTTTTTTACAGAAAGTGGGGCCATATTCTCAGATGAAATAAAAAGAACCAACCCAATGCAGTCAAGATAGTTACAACAGATTACGCTACTGGTGAATTTGACCCTGAATATGCAGAATTTTTTTCATTTGCAATAATTAACATTAGACACATGGTAATTACTCTGACTTCTCAGTGAAAACCAAATACATGTTACATTAAACCAGTTGAAAACGTAATTACAAGGTGCAACTGCAACATGAGGAAAAAAACCCCCACACCTTAAATTTGCTCATGAATTTAAATTGCAGCCTTAAATATATTCTGTTATTTAAAATCCTATTTTTAAAAGATGCTGTAACATTTCATACAACACTTACAGTAGTTGCATACGTTCTTATTCACTAAAAGTACTCTTGATTGCCTGAAAATGCTTATATTGTTAGCTTACAGATTATCTACCTTATGGAAAATACAGTATAGATTTACATAGTTAAATAAAAGAAGTTACCTCAAGAATCTCTATAAAAAACCTACCTACAAATGCACAATGTATGCAAATAATTTTCAAAAGCCAGTTTGAGATGCATTCTGGACAGGATCTCCATGAATTTTTATGTCATACTTTATATTCAGAAAAAACCCGCAATTTTGGTCATAACAGACACTGAATTGAATTTGACAAATATCTTCAGACAAAAAATAAAATAATACTGGAGCCTAGATTCACAACAGTGAAACTGGTGCTAGATCACCAGCTGGAAGTGAGAGACCAAAGCTCAACTACCACAATGACCAAAGGAATGAGACCACCATCATCTAACTTTGAGAACCAAAATGCAATGTAAATTAGGTGTCATCTGTCACTCCTTTTACTGATTCACCTGATACAATAATAAAATACTCACTGGAGCAGGAACTGTAACACAAGTAAAACTCTCAGGTCATAATGCAAAACCTCCAGACACCTGTTTTCGTTCTTTTTCAAATTATTTGAACAGTGTCAGCATTTTTTCAAAACTGAAATACCTTCCTCAAAACACCCTATACTTTTTTGTCTTTCTTACTTCTCTATAAGGAAAGAAGCTCAGGCTCAAAGTGCTGTATTCTGTAGCAGAAGAACAGATTTGAACATGGGTTCTCCTCTTTCCAGATATCTACAACTATTAGTAGCATATATCATATTCTAGATTTCAGTTCCCTGTTTTTTTATTCAACCATCTTTGCAGTAGAAGGGTATTTTCATATTCTTTACTTGAATTTAGATTTAATACATGAAGCACTTGGAATAGTATATTATTTCCATGCACAAAATATTTCCAGAGCTGAACCGTAAAGAACCAAAATCAGTGTAATACGTTTTCTGACAATGTGACAGATCCTATTTCTTTCTTACTTCCTGCCTTCTTAAAGGAAGAGCTTTTTCATCCTTCTGCAATTGTATTGATATGATTCAGGCCTGATGAGATAAGTACTTCTGACCCATGCTGACAAGTACCCAGCTGCCTTCTCTAGACAGCTCTGGAGTACTTGTGGCACACTCTGATCCAAAGCTGAGAAACATTTGTTATTAACACAATCACACCAAAAGGGAGTTGGAAGCTCAAGACAGGTATTTAAAAGAAAGCTATTCAGATCATTCTGAAGCTTTAAAAAAGATATCAGAACTGGAAGTTCTGCTGCTTTCAGGCCTATTCAGCAGGAGTCTTGCTGTATTACAAAAACCGGGCATTTATGTGAAGGAAAATAAATGTTAGCAGAGTGTGAATGACTAATACTACAGGTTTTAAAAATGTCTTTAAATATAAACATCATTAGAAATCCACAACCATTTCTAACTTTTACTGGCACTCTTCTAGCCTAATTTGCAAAAACAAGGTAGCAACTTCACACAAATGCCGTAACATGTTTATATTACTGTTAGGTATATAATCTTTAAGCATGATATTTGAAACATTTATACAAGTAACTAAATAGTCCTATAAGAAAAGGTGCATTTCTGCTGAAGCATTTTCTGAGCATGGATGTGAAAGACAAGGGAAACCTCAGACGACAAGCTGCCCTACTCCAGTCTTAGGCCCACTCCCATTGCCTTGATTTGATTCTCCTTCATTCTCTCAGCAGCAAGTTAGAGTAATTTCACTGCTGCTATCCCAAAGGAGAGGAGAACCACAGCATGTTGGTACATGAAAGTTGATGCCTACAACATGAATAAAGCTTTATCCTAAATGGAGGAAGAAAATAAATAGCTCAGTAAATGGGGGCAAAGGAACCGGTTGCCACCCCACCATCCCATGTCAGGTCACATCACCTCCACACACAAAGCTGTGAAGGCAAAAGAAGAGACAGAAAACAGACAACAATACACATATATTCTCTTCAAACCCTAGAGCTGTAGCTTCTGTGTTTCTTTGGAAGAGCTAGAGAGAAACCGCTTGGGCTGTGCAGCAGCTGGGTATGCAGGAACTGACAGAACTGTAGGAAACTATACTGTCAGACAAAAAAACCCACCGTTCCTAAAAAGTTTACCCATGTCAGTTATTATTATCAGCTTCACATTCGCTTCTCAGATATATGAACATTTCTTATTTCTAAAGGTTGCACCATCAATTTAGTCACCTTACCTTTCTGTCTCCTGGACAGAGTCAGCTGTAATCTCTTTATATTCCGGCACACTGTCATTCATATCCATGCAGACTTTTCCAACGAATGCTCGTTGACCAAATTTATCTGTTGAGAGGCGTAAGAATAAAAAACTCAGAATCACTGATTCTCAAAACCTGGTGTCAAAACCTGTACTGAAATCAAAATAGCAAATTCTACCCCAGACATCTTCATTTAAGATAAGAGAATTTATGCTCTTTTCTTAAGCTGGGACCATCCATGTGACCTTCAAGCTAAAAAGGAAAGAGGAAAAAAAAATACCAAACCAGAAGTTCTCCTCTTCCACATTAGTATCCAGCTTCACAAACGTTATAATCAAGAGCTTGATCACTGTAGTTTAACCACAACCAGAATTCACAATGGTAGTGTATGAAGAAGACCACTGTGAAGTAGGGGATAAGGAACACAAGCAGAGTAGAGTAGCTGTAGCAGGTGATTACCCCGAGCTGAGAAAAGGCACAAACACCTCAGGAAAACATCCCTCCTTTAAGAGAGACGAATGAGCTTGCTAACATGTCTCCCACATGCAGTTGAATGGTGAAAATTACCAGGGCTACTCCTAGCCTCTTCCTTGACATTTATCTATGCTTATGTGTAAGACTTAGAAGGAATGCATATGATATTAAATTCTAAGCTTTTAAAACATGTTTCTAAAAAAAAAAACCAAACAACAAAACAACAACAAAAAAATTATTTTCTCAAAGTTTTAGGTTTTCTTACAAAATCAGAAAGACTAGGGAATTGTTGATGGAAACTGAGATTCTCATTATGTTCCTCTGCTTTGGGAGCTGGCTGAGCCTTGAGAAATCCTGAAAGAATCAAAACACTTTAAAACAGCAGGCATTTGCAACAGTGAACAGAAGGGAAGGATAAAATCATGACACAACTCCCACAGTTCTGGTTTCAGAAGGTGTGTGGAGATTTTTTGATGTTAATTCTCAAATGAAACTTCAGATTATCTAGAAATTAATGCACTGACTGCACCTCTTGTCATTCAGCACTTTAATCCTCAAATAGAAAAAGGTTAGAAAGAGTGGGGAACTGAAGCTGAAGAGCAACTCCAACAGACCTAATTCAAGCTCAGCCAGTAGCTGAATTAAGAATGAAGAGACTAGCAGAAACAACAGTAGGAGAGAGGCAGTTAACTGAACAAAGGTAACTAGGGTGGATTTTGGGTACACAGTATGACTGATAAAACAAATGAAAAACAAACGAGTAGAAAGACAGATCCCCAGCTAGTCTAAAACTCATCTAAGCTCTATTTCCTTCAACTGAAAAAGTCTGTGCAAAATCCTTCAAAATTTACTGTTAGCCTTACCTATAATGTCAGCAAGAAGAAGAGAAGTGTCTGTGTAAATTGTTGCAAAGTAGCAAGCTGTAGTTGTGCCATTCTTTAGAGTTCGTCTCTATAAAAAGAAATCAATTTCAACTGTCTGGAAAAAAAAGTAGTCAAGCTGCCAAAATGCAGAACATGCAGTCTGATTTCAAACTGTGAGAACATTTAGTTATCATGAAATTGTGCAGTGAAGTGGGAAGATAAAATATAGATTTTTAATTTCATAATAGGGTTTTTTAAGCCCGACTATGAATAAACAAAAAAAATTCTCTTCCAAATCCATACAGGTTTTTAGCAATCGCTACACCCATAGAAACCATTCCATATTTCCTTGACTCAAACTGGAAATAAATTCTGACTTCTACTTAGAAATACAAACAATCAGTCATTTGTGTTATTCCCATTTTGCAGGGCTGTCAATTTTCACAGGGAAGCACTACTTACCTAACATTAGCAAAGCAAGGCTTTGGGGAAAAAGCAGTGGTTTTCATTTGCCCACCTCCTGTGGCTGGGAAAAACAGCCAGGCTTTCACATATAAAAGCCCCTTCTGTTATGCCTCAATACAAAGTAACGAACTTCAAGGTAAAAATAAACAGAGAACAACTGCTCAGAGTGTAATTTAATTATTTATTTAATTACATTTGAAAGGATAGGGTGGTTGATACCTGTTCCTATTACTTTTGGAGGACATAACAGTAAATGCAGAGCCATTTGAAGTTACATTAAGTCCTGGTGATATTTATAGCTTCACTGGATCTTGGGACTAATGAATATATTGACTACCCATCCAGGGATAAATTACCTATTTTTGTTCTGGCTACAATGTAATTTGAGGATTTTTTAACAGGAAAGAAGGCAGGACATGCAATGCAACTTTCGAAAATGGCTATAGCTAACTATTTGACAAAAATGAAGCTTAGCTCTGCCTTTTACATAGAATATTGAAATTAAAGCCAGTAATTCAAAATATATCTTTAATGATTCCTAAAATGAGTCTTAAATATAACAATGTAATTACTGAAATAGCTACCTTTGTCTTTCCTAGCTTTCAAAACACAAAATTCTGTACTACCAGATGCCTATCATTGTTAAATGAAATCTAAAAACATTCTATTTACAAAACATCTGTATGGGCTTTCTTAAAATTTGAGGGACCAGAGGAGGTTCCAGCTAAAATCTGGCAAATTTTACCTTATTTTTTTTTCTTTTAGACAGTATAGAAAGTGTTTATTATCAGCAGAATTTCAATTTGGAAAAAAAACCCCATTCACTATGATTTCATTACAACTCCAAAAGTGCAAAGACATACGTGAAACAGTATCTGCTCCCTGCAGTTTTAGTCCTGTTTCTAACAGTTGAAGGTTATTACCAGACCCATCAAATGTTGCAGAGCCAATGGTACTCTGCAGCGTTTGTGGGTGAAGACATTTTCGTGACCTTGTCCCATTTGATATGCACAGGAAGAACCTAACCATTGTGTTGAAGCTCCTACAACTAGCTTCCATCTCTCACTAGCAGTTCTTTTCAAGATGATGGTGCTTTTAAACACCTTGCACAGTGAGCATTTCAGCTGTGCTGATTACAGCCAATCTGAACTGACAGTTACAGTATATTGAGGCACACAGCTGGAAGGTGAGATCACCTCTATAAGTAGCTGAAGACATGTGTGCTTGTCACTAGAGTTTATGACCAAGCTTCTCCTGAATGTTTTTATTATGGCAAATGACAGAAAGTAATTTTATGGTTTTGGTTTTTTTTTTTGATTTGTGTGGCAGGACAGTTTAACTATTTATTTCAGACTCACTATGTTATTATTTTGACAACGCATGTTGTCACAGTATTAGACAAATGCAAGTCAACTTATCCTAGCCAACTAATTTAATCTGTTGAAGATATTTCAGTCCACATATTAAAGGATACATTTCAGCTATAGGATAGCATCACTGCTCTGCAATGTGACCTTATTGTTCAAGTGGAATTTGACCTTAAAGCCTTTATATTGCTCAGAACCAATCTAGCTCAAATACAGTCTCTCTTTGTGCCATAAAACCATTGACAGACTTCATTTAAAGTGCCTGCAGTGAGATACTCCTACTAGGACATCAGCTGTAGAAATGTCTTCCTTCATTACTTCAAAACACCTCAGATTTGTTGTTTGTGAGAAGTACCTTCTCTTTCATGTAGTGTATGCAGAGGCTTTTTGTGCAGAAAAGGAAATCCTCTGAATTTTTTCTTTTACCATGCTTGGTTATTTCTTTATTGAGGCTGTCAGCACCTGCCAACTATGCTAGCTCTGAGAGTGCTCTTAAATGTTGGTCATTGTACTCAGATAGGAGAAAAGATGGTAAGCTCGTCATTAACCATGTGATCAAATGAACTGCAGGGGGTGACAATCTTGGCTGGCAATTAAAACAGTGGCTGTATAGTGGTTTTATCTGGTTTTCATGACATTAAACAGGCTCTACTTTCTACTGATCTCCTGAAAACATACATACATTTCACAAATATGAACGTTGTCAAGTAGGGAAATGACATTTGCATTACTTACAACAACTCTGGTGTATACTTCTTCTGCAAAATCACTATCTTTGTATTTGGCTTCTGTTGGGAATGTGTAGGTAGTCAACCACTGCAAAAGAGGTAGATCTACTCTTGTACCAGTAAATGAATACTGAGGAGCATGAATGTGTGTATCAACCATTCCCGGCATGAAGAATTCACTAGAGAAATAAAAAAAAATTAAAATAATCAAAAAAGTCTCAAAATATCCCACAGGAAGTAGTTTTGCATTAAACAGTATCGTTGAGCAAAATCCACTAGAGTAAATGGCAAGTACAGACCAACCTCCCTCTTTCAGCACCAGCCTATTGTATCTGTACCCATATTTCTTTTACAGTGTGAAGCTGTTGAATATTAACTTTTACACAGAATTTTATACAGCTGAGAGAAAACCAATATAATAGCATGATGAATGTAATTATCTTTAATATTTACCCAGACTAAATTTCAACAAATAAAGCCAAACTGACTTCTCAATAACTAAAATTACTCTATCATAGAATCCAACTGAAAAAAAAGAGAAGATTTTGGGACAGTCTTGCTTCCTAGTATGGATATATTTGCAATGCCTCTAGCTGCCAAATCATTATGTTTACAAAACTGTAACTTTTTATATCCCAGCTTTCCTCTACATTACCTATGTGTCTATATATATATTCAATCAATAAAAGTCAATGTTTAATGGAAGAACTGTCACTGTGTCTACAAACACAGACACTTGTGAAAAAAAATCTCTGCTCAGTATCTTCACAGAAAAGGTATATTTACAATGGAACTGTAGTATTGTTTCTTGTCACACAGTGTTCATACAGTAACAGGGATGAATATACCAACATTACCAGGAAGTTGCTATTATTATTTTGTTTTGTACAGGAACTACATACAATATAAAATGTCTCACACTCCTCTTCCCTTCTCCCTGACTACTGAATGACCCGTGATTCTGTCTCTGTGGAGTTCCCTTTCTTCCTCCTTTCCTACTACTAGAAATGCTGAAAGAACTTTCTCAGTCTCATCCATATTGCCAGCACCTTCCATTTTCCTCAGGCTATTTCAAGTAAAGAAAACATCTGATGACTCATATATTCTCTATAATTAGCCTTCCAACAAAGCATACAGATTTTTTAACAAGTGAACACTAAAACAATGCTGCAGCTCTAGATTCTAAGCCACATCCCATTTACAGATGTGCTACTACATGCAAAGCATAGTCGCTGCAATCCAAAATTATTGCACTTTGCCAGGAATGTGGGGTATTTCACTGGCTGAAGAAAAAAGAAATATTCCAGCTGCAATACAGTTTAAAATCCCAAGCTCCGTGTTTAGAAGGTTTAAATCTTCTAATCATGTTAGTTTTTATGAGGAAGTGTGTCAAAGCCCAAGCAACTGACTTTATCTGCAGTGTTAGTGTTACCTACACTTACTAAGTCTAGAGTTTTGAGCTAGTTAGGCACAGACCACTGCTAACAAAATGGACATAAAATGTAATGTCAAGAGTGAATTTGTTATTTACTTTTGTAAGCACAGAAGAGGTCATAAAGGAAAGCTAAATACGGCATTTTGTTCTGTGCAGTATAAATCACTGAGCACAATTCAGCCATGGCAGCAGTCCCAAACCAAGAAATGCAAACAGCATGTGGACCGTTCACCCTCCAAGTCCCATCCAGGACACTGGCAGCTCTTGGGTTAAGAGCTCTCACAGACCTGAAAGGGACTTTTGCCCATGAGATTGGATTTAATGTGCTCTCTGCCAGAATGTCTTCACGGAGACTCACATTACTTCACTCAGAGAATAAACTGCATTTGCTGAAATTAATCTAAACAAAATACATACTGATTACTCAGTTCTCTTATGTCAGATGTTTTGAACCCCCATTTCTTAGTCAGTTGCTCTTGCTGGTCAGTTTGTTCCAAAAACACAATCTAAAAGAAAAAAAACAAACATCAAACAACATAGTTAGATACTTCAAACCTGTATCCCACATCAGCTTTACACAAAGGCAAAGCAAGTTATATCTTAAAACAGATTTCACACACTTACTACAAAGATGATAGGTTTGCAGCAAAATACTTGTTCTTCCTGACTATGAAACACAATTTTGAAATATGAACTCACAATCCAGTGAATAAAGGCACCCATTTTCTAAGAAAATAGTTAAGTCATTCTCAAGTAGTACACTGGCAGAACCTCACAGACCTTAATGTCTCCTGGCATTCCTGTAACATACCACATTGTTATCAGTATGGTTGCTCATTGTCTTCATTCAGTATGGGAATGCAGTTAGTGTTCTAAACCAGAGGTGTAAAATTAATTGCTTTGCCTAGGACTGACGACTGACTGGCACTGAGCTGAGTATTTTCCAATTTTCTGCTTATGTCATTAATGTTGGGGGATTTTTTCATGTTTTTAAGTGCCTAGGGAGAGAATAGAAATTCAGGGGGAAAATGCAGATTACCTTTTCATTTTCCAGGACAGACTAAAAGCATGCCTAAGATCTTTGTTTGTTTAAAAAAAACCCTATAATCTGGAGCCCAACTCAGCACCATTTGACTCCTAGAGGACATCAACTCTACTGCTGCTTTCTGTTGCCAAGTCAGAATTTTAGCACACTCTTTTTAGTTTTAAATTCTGTGGTATTTTAATCTATAATATGACTCTTGGCAGCTGAATTCTCAACTCTGTAATCTTCTCGTCTGGCAATAATAGGCACAACAACTCTCCAAGAAACAAAGCGTGAGGAGTCTAGGAACTGCAATGCCCACTACAGGCTCCAGGTGGGATTTGGGTTTCCACAAAGCTTGAGAGGCTAGAGGATCCTTCTGCCTCCCACAGCAAAAGACTGTCTGTCCTGGGCTTTCAGGAATTCTTGCCTAACAACAGTTTCTGAGAGAAACCAGCTCATGTTCTCCTTACTCTCTTGGTATAACATCTCATTCCTCTAAGTTCAAGGGAGTAATCTTACTGCTATAAACATCCTTCTGGCCCTGTAAAGATTCCCACACTGAGGGAATCACCCTCACGATAGCAGTTTCTAAGACAGCAATTAAAAAAAACCACAACCAAACATGTAAAGGCAAGATTAAATAGTTGTGAAATGGCAGTAGAAAGGAACTTAGGAGGAAAATCAAGAGGACCAATGAAGTACTATATAGCGGTTATGTGCACACCTGGGTTTTTAGGTATATGACACTACCTTTGTCATTTTCTATTTTTTTCTATAGAGATAAATAAGCAAAGGCTACTAAGCTATAGACAGGAAGTTTTTGGCTGCCTAGTCTTAAATGCACATAAGGCTTATATGATTTACCTTATCTAAAAAGCAGATGTTTAACATTTTAGTTAGAACAAAACGCCCTATTAAAATCATACCTTATAAATAAAAATCACACTAGCAAAAACTGCAAGAATATTGCAGTCCATTAATACTTCACATGGAGTAGCATCTCTCTCATTCTAAAAAGGAATACAGACAGCTTAATTAGCTATATATCTGCATAAGTCTTAATATACAGACCTACTGAAATTTCTGATAAGCAATAAAGAAAACGTCACTGCAATGCTAAAGTCAAAATGGATGCAGAATGAGTAATGTTAAAGTGATGAAGAAAAAAAAAAAGAAAAAAAAAATTGAGGGAGAGAAACATGAAGCACCAGATGGCAAATTCTGGAAACAGGCGTTGCCATGGAAAAGAAGTGGCTATTGTATACTCTCAGGGTACAGACAAATAAAACACTTAAATCATGAAAGAATGAAGAAAATAGGTTTCAAGGGAGCTAGACGCATTAAATCAATCCTAAACCAGACACCTGGTCTGTTATTGTCAAATGTGACTATGGATGACTCAACAAGACTCTATACTCTTCAAACTTCCCAACAGAACATCTTTGTCACCCATGAGACGTTCCCTATTTCTTTAGGATGCATTTGCTCCAGACACCTTTCTAACACTGAATACTTTACAGTCTTTAAGATCCCAGGCTTAGACATTTGCTTGAATACTTGCTTGTACTTTCAGGATAAGCAACCTGGTGCTCTGGTCCTTTAAATTAGTTTTAGACCTTAACACTGTAAAAATGAGAAAAAACTCCATGGCAGAGTCACTACAGACTCAAGAGAAGTGCACAGGCAAGACTATAACCTTCAGCTTGTAAAGAAGGAAGTCAAGGACAATAACCAGTGCTTTGGGAAAAGCTATCACAAAAAGCACAATCAATGGTTGTTAACAGCAGTGCTCAAACACTTCAATCAGTTCTGATGTGTCACCCATATGATGAGGCTAAAGGATCCAAAGATGAAGAGCTGGGATTTCCCTTATCCTGGTGCCTAGTTTAGACCTTTTTTAATTCCAATAGATACCCAAAATTCCTCCATCAATGCATACCTGGTCCACTAAAGTATGCGTTGAACCTGATGTGGTAAACCCTAACTGACTCCAAGCACCACAGTACAAATAACTTTGCTACTAAAAGAATGGAAAGTGGATGATACTGGCTGAAGGAGCACAGGTTTTTTTGATCCAACAGTGCCTGTGTTACTTTGTTTCTGGCTATGACAATCATAGATGAACATGAGAAAGGGGTCCATCTTTCTTTCCCCTTTCACACGCTTCTCTTCCTTCCCTGTTCCCACAATGATTAGCTGACTTGCAACTACAGACGTGTTGCTTCTTGCTTGCCTAGTTCCCACAACTGGAGTGTGAGGCTGTAGGAGCACTTACCAGACCCAGCTCTTGAACAAACAGCCCAACCCGCTGAGAAAGCTAAGCAATGAACCCCAGATGGATGTTGTTGTCTTCATACTTTCCCCCCTGTAAGACATGTCACTTGCTTATCCCACCTGGCTTAAATCAAAGATTTGTTTGGCAGTACTTAACAATATTAACTCTTATTCCACAACTCTTGCTCTTTTCATGCCTTCAACAGGAGCTTTTAGCTTAATACTTGTTCTATTTACTTAATATTCTATTCAGCTAAGCTAATTAAACCAACATTTAAATAATAACTCACATTTTACACCTGTCTTTATTTTTCTAACCCTGAGGAATACTACTCTATTTGCCCTTCCTCAAAAGTGGCACCACACTGCTCTGCAAACCACTTGGTTAAACACAGTCCTTATTTTGCTAACTTAATGATAACTTGGGTCTTCCTACCTGACAGCAGCATTTTCCTTCCTACAACTCTCTCTTCATCTAAGGACAAAGCACAGAGAGGTGATATTTCACCTGTGGCCTTTACCAGCCAATAGCCCATGTACACTGGGATTCTGGGCAGTGTTTCTGTGGTGTTGATTATATGCTCCTGTCCCTTGGAGGATAGGTGAGGGACTTGACAATAGGACCTGGCTGTTCACAAAAGCTGATCTGTTCTCCCTGTTAGAGACTATGCAAGATTTTTCCATGATGGAGTCAGTCACATGGGACAAAAGAATGATACCTATGTAGTTAAACTTATTTATTTACAAGCAATACTGAAACACTTTTACTATAAATTTGGACAATAAAGGTAAGCAGTTTACTGACTGCTGTGTCCTTCTTGAAAAGTCAACTCTTCCTTGATTCCAGTGGAAGTTCTGCATGAGGTTAAATTATGAGTAAGAGGAGAAAAGGTTCCAAAACTTACTGTATCAGACACTGGAATAGTAAAATGACATAAATTTGTATTAAAAAGAGAAAATTAAAGTCCTTGTTACTGTACTCTGGTGGGAATTTTACTTTTGGACTACAATTTTTTTTTTAAAAATCTATTTTCCAGTGAAACAACTGCATGAGCATGCACTGGTTTATGCAAGCAAAACAATATCCAGTGAACTGTTCACTAGAAGAAGGGAAGAGAGTGACTGAGAACACAAATCCCTACATATAGGTTACTAAGATACCTGTTTTGCAAGAATATCACTTTTGTAAGGGTACTGAATAGGGACCTTTTTCCAGAAATTACCACTAGAGAGAGAGGTATGGGGTATGAATTTCTTCCTCCTGTGCCAAGTTACACAAACCAACCCCTTCTTTCATGCAGCTCTATTGTTTTTAGCTGACACCAGCTAATACATAGTTATGTAAGTTTTTACTCCTCTCCGATACATCAAAATACAGCTTCTCGTAGACTTTGCTATGTCTTGCACCAGACTCCTAAAGAGCTATAAGAGGTCTGTCTTGAAACAGGCCCTCATGGAACCATATTAACTGAGAAAATAAACGCTGTAAGGACTCAAAGTGTGATTTGCACAGATTTCAAATGCTACTGAAGCCTGTTATTTAGCTGCAAGAAAGAAAATAACCTTTTAAAACAAATATATAGGGTACCTATATATGTTATTGAGTCTATAAGAAATTGCCAGTCTACCTGCTCAACATGTACTGTGAAACTGAGTTTCTCCTGTGATACCGTTAAGCTGTATCGTGTGGTAACAGCTTCCCTGCCAGAATCGATCCTGTATCATCAGTAAGTGCAACGTTTGTTTTTTTTTTTTTAAAAAAAAACCCTCACTCAGAATGCTGTGCATGCGTACAGGGGGTACACTGCAATTATTCACAATCATTATTTTGATACTTAGAGAATGAGAAACCCTCTTGTGAAACTGAAAGGAAACTCAGAGAATCTGAAACCTGCCTAGTCCAGCCGCGCTGCTATTCTCAAAACAGTAAGCACACTTTAGAAACAGATTTAGGCTCACTGGAGACTCGTGCCAAGGAGATAACGTGCCATCACAGTTCTCTCCAGCTCCTGCGAGCACGGAATCCCTTCCCCGTGGCTCTTTCCTCTTGCCGACAGACATCGAGTACTTCCCGTGCGGAGACCCCCCCGCGCCGGCGGAGGGGAGCGGAGCGGAGCGGAGCTGAGCGGAGCGGCTCGGCTCGGGACGGCGGCTCGGGCACCTCCCCGAGCTGCCCGGACTAGCTGCCCCTGCAAACAGCCCTTCCCTCGTCCCCCATGCTCACCGTCCCGCTATTGTCCACCCCCAACAGGTGTCCGTGGAGGATCTCCATGGGCGCGGAGGAGCTGGAGTGCACGAAGGTCCCCCTGAAGACGTGGGCGAGCGGCGGTCGCTGCGGAGAGTCCATGGCGCTGGCGGCGGGCGGGCTGGCGGCCGTCGGTGGGGTTCGCTTCGCCGTGGAGGACGCGTCTGGCAGCTGCCGCCCTTCCGTGCTTCACGCTGTCGTCGGTGCGTTCCTGGAGCTGTCACCATTTCCCCACCCCCTGGTGACTTTCTCTTCGGAGAGTGGTTTCGGTGGGGGGCGTGGCGGGAGGTCGGACCGCCCGCTTCCCCCGACGCCATAGGGCGGGAGGTGCCCGCGGGCGGCCAGGATGGGCCTGAGAGGTGCACGGGCTGCCCTCTCGCCCCAGATTGTCAGCCTTCCCTACCGCCTGACACGGCCCCGTCTGCCTCGGCAAGGATGGGTCCTCTGCTGTCTAAGAGGCGGAAAAGCCTGGAGCAGAGCCCCGTGGGTTTTGGTGTCCCAGTTACTTTTGGAGAAGTGGTGAGAGATCCAACAACGTGTCTGGCATTACTTGGTGTCTGGAAACTATCTTTTGCAACCAACCTCTAGGTTGTAATCACTTTCTAAAGTTTAATTTACAGGTTGAGTTTGTAGACTTGTTCTGTCAGAAGCTGCCAGCAGCCTGCAAGTTCTTGCTCTGTGCCTACACTACCACAAAACTTATCAGCTGTTTTCAGAAGAACAGAACTAATTTTAAAATATTATAAACTTTAAACATGAATTCTGAGGCAGCAGTAACTGCTTCACTTCACCACTTCTGTTGTATTCAGTGCTCCAAGATGATCCTTTCAGACTGTCTCCTCAGTCCTCATTCTCCGAACTCCACGTTAGTACGATATAAAAAGAGAAAATAGATGCCAGATGGGGTACTAGAACTACCAGAAGAAAGCAGCCAAATATATCATTCAATGGAGATGGTCTGCAGCAAAAAATAACAGCTTCAGGAAATGAAAGGCAGAGAAATATGAATTTTGTTTACCCAGAGAACTGCACTTTCAGAATCATGTTGTGCTCCAGCAACCTATGTCAAAATACATCATGAACACATGCTAAGAGGATCACTTGTGAGAATATTGGGGGAAGACTTCATGGGGCCGGAATGATGTACACCAAGGACAACATAATGAGTGTCCTCGTAATTTCCATTTGAAAACATCTTTCTTCATCAGGTTGTCAAGCGATGAATGAACTTGGCACCAAGGGCACTGACACAGTCATTCTCAAAGCTGGATTGCAAAGTTTGTTATCTCATAGTTTATCATTAAAAGACCTTCGCACTTCCCACTCTGCTGATGCTATACAAATACATAGAGATTATCCTTCCTACAAGCTCCCCAGATAAATGGTGGGAGGAGGGAAAGATACAGTGGGAAAGCACAGAACAAATCTAATTTTAGTCTGCTATGGGCAAGTCACCAGCCTTTACCTTGACTTCTTTGCATAAGAATGCTTCAGGTTGCTACAAAGGAAGTTTAAAAAAATAGTGGATTTACTTATGCAAACTGAATTATATTATCTGGATTTTGCTGTCAGCTCAGGTCAGAAAGAATGTCCAAAATAAATGGCTTGTGGAAGTGGCTCTTGCATGGTGGTATTGGTAATTTCTTGTGAGAGGTCTTGTAGTTTAAGAAGAGTCCTAATGAGATAAAGTGGATTTTTAGACACATGGCATAATTAGCTCCTTTCTACAAAATGCTTGAGGGTCTGGAGAGAGGTTTTGCTTCTTATAGACTACACAGTGTTTTGTTCCAAGACACATGGCATTTTTTAATTGTATTTCTAATCTCTTTTACATGAGAAGCTGGGAAACAAAACAAAACACAAATTAGTCTTGCAGGTTAATCTAGTTTGAAGAAGAAACTTCCATGGGGATATTTCATGCAGTTCAGTTTACTTACAAGCCCACTTCCTTGAACAGCACAGTGATAGATATTTAAAAATAGTACCAAAAGTCTTTTTAATTAGCACTTGCAAAAGCCCTCTTACAAAAGTGTTTCTCAGGGTGATACTGATGTGTTTATTAAGGCTGCAGGTGAAATGAATTGTATTCTAAGCTTTGATCCCAGGTGAGGAAAATTGTATTTTGCTGCATGAAGGATAAGGAGTGAGAGATAGCCTGGTTTTGCTTCTGAATGAGGAACAGGGTGAATAGAGACCAAGCGTTGCAGAGGTAAGATCACTTCTTTGTCCTGCGATTAGAGGAGTGAAAACAACTTTCCCCACCAACAGCTATTTCTCCATACAATCTGCCTCTACCTTCCTGGCAGCAGCTAGACTGATTTTCCAAGGTAGCTGGGTCCCACTGTATACTGTACTCTTCAGTATGCTGCCCTAGGTACCTGTGGCTTCACCTGAATCAGGCTATGCATGACTTTTGGCTTTAAATCCTCAACTCTTATTCTGGATGTTACCCAGACACACGTATACTGCTGTCCAAAGTAATATTTAGCAGAGCTCACTGTTCCTGAGAAACCCTTTATTTACATTTTGTGGGGATGTGGGCTGTTCCTGAGAATGAGTCTGCTTCAACCCTGTTTTTCCATGAAAACTCTCAGGGATTTTCTCCAGCTACCTTACATAAAAGGTGATAATCACTCCAGTGGTTTCAGTGAGATTTAATCCAGCCAGTGTTTACACATGAGAGGAAAGCTGAAAACACTGACAATTTCTTACTGACTTTTAGGGAGAAATGTCAGTAAACAAACATTGTTTGTGATAAATTTATTGCCATACGTGTATTTCAGTCACTCTGTATAATTTCACCATTAAAAGACCTAGAGGTCTCTTCTGCTTTTTCTGTGTATCCTGGAGGAGAGCTCGGGATCCCCTGAAAATGGCTGATGGAAGAATGGTTAACATCCTTCCCTCACCCCAGACTTTTTTTTGGTTATCAGTTTGCTACAGTTACACATGCATGCCTTAGATACTGACATGCCTCAAGATGAGACCTTGGCCAGCTGTGAAAAGCAGAGTTATTCTTCCAAGACATTGTAGAAAGATTACACTGATGCATATTTACTTTCACTCGGATATTCCAGGCTAGTCACTTTACCTCCTTGGATAGAAAAGTAATGTTTTCATGTGACTGTTACATATTAATTAAAGAGTGAATGAAATAACTTGCTCATTTCTGCAAAATGTTTGGGGATCTGCAGAGAGGTTTTGCTTCTTACAAATTACACAGTGTTTTGATTGAGTAGCCTTTTAAAATCTTAGCTTTAGAAACTCCTTGAAATCACCACACCTGGATTAACACCTTTACATTAAAATGCATAATCACTGTACTTTGATCTCCTGCTGTTAAAAAAAAAAGTCTGTCTCACCATTCAGTAACTTTGCAGGTTCTCCTTGTCTTCTAAATCACTGTCTTCTAGTTAATTACAGGATTTAGTCTTTAGTCTAAATCCTGAAGCCAAATATCTTCATGACTAGAAGGATACTCAGTCAATCAATGTACATTTAGGAGCACAGAAACCAATTTTTATCAGGGTTAGTGTCTTCATTCTCATTAACACTTTCAATGCTTTCACCTGATTTTTTTTTATTTATTTTTTTTCTTCCCTGCTTGGTACACTATACAAAACATGAATTTAATGCCTTGTTTGAGAGAACCTAAGATGATCCTGCAACATATATCAAAAATATAAGAACAAGGAATATTTTTCCCCCACCTCACTTTCAAAAAATATTTGATGGGGTACATGACACCAAACAGAAGCTCCTATTGTCAGGGACTCTGCAGAGCCTGAGCATCAGGGTACAAAAAATTTTGTTCTCATATATAGTAGTTGTCATGGGTTAGGGTCAGAGTGGCCCCTTAGACCTCTAACAGAAGCTCTCTGTTAATCCCCCTCCCTCCCCAAAGGGGAAGAGAGAGGGAGTAAGGGAGAGAGACTTAGCAATTAGAAAAGAAACTAGAACAGCTTTAATGAAAATTAAAGTAATAATAATAGCGAAATATATACAAAACCAGTACCGAACCCTAACCCCCCTGATGGTAAATATATCACCGTCACCACTGATGCTGTGGGGAAGGCACCGGGGCAGTCCCAGACTGGGCCCCCCAGCAGACGGGAGCTGTGTTCAGGAGCTGGATTCTGGTACCAGGTTCAGGAACACACAGACTGGGATTGCAGGCAGAATGGACAGAGTCCTCCTTGGGTGCTCTGAGGAAGGGACCAAAAGAGCACCTTAGCCAAGCAAAGCTGCAAAGTGGTCCAAGGGGGGTGAAGAGCTACAGACCCTCCAGATCCCTCAGCTTTATACCAAATATGATGTATATGGGATGGAATCCCTCGTTGGTCAGTTTAGGCTCACCTGTCCTGTCCGCTCCTCCCTGCAGGTGCAGCCTTTAACTTTCTGCACCCCCAATGTGGTACACAAGATCCAGCAGTGGCCTTGGTCTGCACACCAATCCTTGGTAGTAACTCTAAACATGGGGTGTTATCACTGCTAGAAGCAGACACTGTGAGAACAGGCTGCTAACCTCAGACAATGCAGTTAGTTTGGAGGACTGAGCTGAAAAGTGCAATCACTGAACAGAGTTAGTTCTGTTGTCACTCAAACCAGGACAGAAATGGTAATGCTAGGAAGGTTCAGTGGAAAGCATTTGGACACACATAAATGTCTTTTAGTGTCCCTATGTCATTACATTTAGTCAAGCACACTACAATGAAATTGACATTGGAAAGTAATATTAGATGATATCAACAACAACTGTAACTTGTGAAGGAATGTTCAGGCCAAGCTGATATTAAAACAGGCAAGACTGATGTAGCTGTGGTGTCCAGAACAAAGATAGACTGGTTTTGAGCTAGTCTAATGTCTATTCTTTATTATACTTTGTACTCTTCCACTAAAGTTGAGACTTTCCATCTGGAATGAAATGAGACCTGAAAACTATTGTCTGACTTTAAAAGTCATTCAAACTAATACAATGTACAATGGTTTGCCTCTTGTAAGGTTGTCACACCAGCTCATGTAGAGATACTGCTGAGGTCTGAGCATGGTGCAATCCAGCATTAGGGTACAGCACCATGGGACGCCTTGGGCAGCTTCAGGCCTTCCAGATGTTGTTTCTTTTAACAGGTGGTTTCCATCCTGGAGCCACAGGCTACTAACTTTCAATTATGCCAATATAATCACAGGGCTGCAACGAAAATAGTATCACAGGAATGATCTTTGATTTAAAAATAAGTCCCTAAGTGTTCCTTCTTTTTCCTTCTCCAGAATTAATGAATATTTCTAAAACTGGGGAGAAGGATATTTCTAACATAAGTTGTTTCAATTTTGCATTCCTAGCTCATAGTCCAGCCCGAGAAACGGTGCTGCTGCCACCACTAGTGAGGTGTGGATCTGTAAGGCAGTGATGGAAGCAATGTCAATGTCCCTCTGAGGTTGCAGTTTCATGACACACAGGGCTAGGCAGTAATACTGCCCTTTGATGTTACTACTTCTCTCTTCTTTCTAGGTCTTCATGCCACTTCTTCAGTTGTGCTAGTGTGACTTGGGCTGCCATGTCTAGCATCTGGACTGTGAAATACACTTAAAATATATCTGTAACCATGCAAATGGATGTATCAGCATCACTGAAAAGCTAGTACTGTAGGAAATGAGATGAATAGTAGGGATACAGATCTGAGAATTTGCTGTCCATTGCTTGGTAATGTCTAGGTGCAGCTGGCAAGAGAGATTTATCATGTGCCATGCAGCTACTGTGAAATTCTTGTCTTGACTCACTCACCAGACACTGACCTTTCAGAAAGACCAATACCTTAAAAGCTACTTTCATTAGTAGCTTAAGGTAACAGGTGTGATTCCTATGCTGTAAGTGTAAAATGACTTTTACTGATGCGCCACTTTTTCATCTGACTGTAGTTCAAGAAATGTTTTGGGGTGAACATCTCTGTTCACTTAGATGTAATTTCTGACCAGGCAAAAGCTATTCAGACTAAGATAGTGAGCAGATCTTTTATTTCTGTTGAGTAAACTTTCAGAATGCTTTTGACAAACAACCTGTATCTGTGCAGTTTAAATGTGACGTGGAACTGATTTAATGAACTGTTCTACTCAGCCTCATATGCTTCATCTCCCTGAGTCTGAAAGCAGGCCTGATTGCACACTTACAGAGAAAGGAATAACTGACTAGTTAATGGTACTTGTGCGGAGGGACTGAGATTTTCAGTGGATAATGAGTTGAATGGGAATGGATGACTCTGTGCTGTTGAGGAAGGAAAAGGCTTTATAGAAGCTTCACTACTCTTTGGAAGGTATCTGAATTTTTTCTATGGTTTTGCTCTTATAGGGCATCAGGTTTTGTCTGTCCCATAGGGGTAGACAATGTAACAACCAAATAGAAGGGACCAGAACAGACTGATGTTGAGAAACATCTCTTCTAGAAAATATCCTGTGAGGATTGGTTGCAGGAGTTGATACTGAATTTGTCTGGAGACAAGAAGACAATTCAAACAATGGTGCTACAGTTTTCAGGTAAGTGAAAGGTAAGAAGGATTTAACTGTTCCCTTTCTGCGTACAAATAATGAGCAAGGTGCTTAAATTACAACAGTAGTAGTTTATCAGGTATTGAGAATAACTCTAATGAACAACAGGAAACCACTGCAATAATCTGCTAAGGGAGACTGTTAAATCACTACTGCATAACGTGTTCTTGGATATTGCCACCATGCATCCACCTGGAATGGCACAGGGTTCTTGATCTCTCCTTTATAGAGGAGACACAATTATCTTCTGTCTCCTATAGAGATGGAAAAAGACTAGACATGTTAAAACTTAAAGTGAAAATAGCTGCAATATGGTGAAAATGAAAGCAGATACAAAGAAACAGGCATGTCTGCAGAATTAAGAATCTGTAAATGTGCAAGATGCTAAATTAGTAAGCACGTGTATACTATACTCTTTGTGAAATATGTATCATATCTGATATAAGGTAACAAAGCAGTTGTGTATTGTGAATTGTGTGAACACTGTGAACAACTAAACAGTATCAAAGTCCCCCAGATGCTGCAGGTATGCGAATTGCAGTGCAACATCCTAGTTTTACCATTATAGAACAAAAACTACAATGCTTCACAAGATGCCTGAAAGCTGGAATGCTGAAAAGGGAGCAGTTTGATAGTCTGATGCAGAGCTGCATTAATTAGAGAGTGTCTTAGCACCAGAGATACAAAAAAAATAATAATAATAAAAAAAAAAATCCTTGGACACGTACTGTGGTGCAGCAGTTGGAGAAGAGCTGGCTGACAGCAGCCGCAGGGTATTACTGTAATGGTGACTGCTGCAGAATGATAGGGGAGAGCTTTGGCCAAACTGCCAATGTCTTGAAAAGGCTGCAAATTCCAACTGCCAAGGGAGTAGTGCCAATTACTGAAATACATTTACTGTATGATGTCATTATTGATCATATCGCTTCGAGATGTGATTTGCAGCCCTACTGCAATGTTAACAAAATGTGTTTCCTATGTCAAGATTAAATGTGGTTCTTCTTGGCATGCGGATTGTTTGGGGGTTTGAGTTTGTGTCCGTTCCCCCCAGGAAAAAAAGGGAAGTTTAGAGAATGAAGCAGAGGCAGGGAGGGAGGAGGACTGTCCCTGACACTCAGTTGTCTGCAATTTACTTTGCCTGAAATCATGTTATTTCAGATACTGAGAGGTCTGAGGGAGAAGTGACAAGAGACATTCTTGCTCTTTGTACAAGATCTGTTCTGACCCCTTTTGCTGTTATAATTAGTTTTTTTCCCCCCTTGACAGTGTTAGAGAATTTTCTATTGAGTTTGCTAATCATATCATCTGCTGAAGCACAGAGCTGCTAGAAATAGTCAGACATGTTAAAGGAATAAATCCTCTATTATGCTGCTTAGACAAGTCTTTGGTGCTTGCCATTCCCAGCTGCACACAGACAAATATTTGGGCATGACTAGGTTAATTGAGAATAATTATGAAGGCATTAAATACGGAGGTGGTATTCTTAATGTTAGTCTTAAAAATCAGGCTTTGTTATGGAAGGTGTACTGCAGAATAAATGCAAGTGTGTGTGTATTTACACACAGAGTGGAGCTCAGATTTACAGACCTCATCTACAGTTTCGCTTGGAAGTGAGGGTGACGTGTTAATTGCACCTATAGACAGCCTTGTACTACATTAGAGACTAAATTAGAACAGTTCTGTGATGATTTACCTTAAATTTGTCTCCAGAACTTTCTAAAGCTATGCTAAGAGTTTCTGTGTAACACTGCAGTACAGCCAGCATCCTTCTGAGCAGGTTCCCGGCATGGTAAGTTACGCTAGCTCCATGTTTCAGCCTTGCTCTTACAATGTGTATCCCCTCAGCATTCACTGTGCCAGGGGAGTCTCTGCTCAAAATCATATTGATTTGAACCACTGGAAGAGCACAAAGGAGCTTTCTGGAGCTGAAAATCCAATTGTACATACATACATGTATATGTCTATGTATATATATCCTAGATATAGAAATAGAATTAGATATGTGTATATCTAATATCTTCATATATGTACCTATACACACATTCTACTGATGAAAAGCTACTGAAGAATAGTGAGATTTAAAAGCATTGTTGAAAGAGATTCTGTGAGTTTCCTTATTTTTCTTTAATTGGAGAAGTAATTATTAGTTTTTTAGAAACAATTTTATTTTATAACAAAGACCTTCCTGTAGATACTGTATGTTTGGTTGGTTTGTTTTATGCCTGTAATGCCAAAGAGGAACAGAGTAACCTTGCCACAGAATAAATGGACAATTTATTTAAAATAACCTTATAATAGATGGCTTTGACATATACAGTAAATCCAAGGACAATAAATAATCTGATGAATAAATTCCCCTATGTGGACAGGCTGAGAGAATTGGGATTGTCCAGCCTAGAGAAGAGAAGGCTCTAGGGAGACTATTACTAATAAGTTGAGGGGTAATGGCTTTAAAATGAAAGACCGTAGGTTTAGATTAGTTTTTGGGAAGAAATTCTTTATTGTGAGTATGGTGAGGTACCTGGAGCAGGTTGCCCAGAAAAGTTGTGGATTCCCCCTCTCTGGATATGTGCCAGGCCAGGTTTGATGGGGTTTTGAAGCAACCTGATCTAGTGGGGGCATTGGAACTAGGTGATCTTTAAGGTCCCTTCCAACCCAACCAGTCTGATTAAAAGTTCTGCTTTCTACTCTGTGTTGGAGAACTCTGTCCATAAGCAGAGATACATCAGACTTGCAAACCTTTAGGAGGAAAATACAACAACAGTAAACAGTTATTTCTTTTGTGTCATGGGACCCAGCTGCAGATTATAGAGAACTTCTAGTAGGTTGAGATGCACTACATTTGAAGCAGTTTATTGAAATCTCAATCTGCATCTAAGGAAGAATCTTTCAGATATTGCACAGAAATTCTTACTGGAATACAACTTTTGTCAGATTATGACAGAGATATATCTATTATGAAATATAAACACTTTACAAACATGCAATTTACATCAATAATAGGGGAAGACTTCATTTTGAAATTCAGCTTCTGCTTGTAAAGTTTTTTCTCTCTATGCCTGTTTATCTTAATATCAGTTATTTCAAGCAAGTACTTCTAAGGAAGTTAATGGATTTTTGTGTAGAAATGCAATGAGTATATAAATTCTAGTCCAATCTTCTCTTTTTAAAGCTACAATAAATTTTTCTAATGAAGAGCACAGTTTTGTTTAAGAATGATGAACTAAAAGATAAATAGAGCTTTTAGTGGATTGCAGATGATGATATTTGAATAAAGAAAAGCTTGTCCAAGTATTGAACTCACTGAGAAATATTTTGAAACTGATAAACTTGAAAATAAATCTAATGCTTTGTCTGTTTTGGTTCAGCTGAGCTGTTAGAAACCCTCTGGTTATTCAGAACTGTGTTTGGAAAGAGCAGGGACAAATTATCCTTTCTGTCCTCATAATTAGACTAGGGTAGATGGGTAGGTTAGAGTTTGTCACAGAGATGATTTCTGTGACTCTTCCATTCTTCCTTTCTTGACGATGGTAAACACCATATTTCTGTTTTCTGAGTAAATTAAAAAGGGAAGTGATTGTATGATTGTTAGAGCCGGCCAGGAATGCAAATTTTTTGCTGCAATAGATTCTTGCATCTTCCAAATTGGAACACAGGTTTGTCTTTTGGTTTGGTTTTATTGGGTTGGGTTGTTTTATATTTGTTTTTGGAGTGTGGTTTTGTTTTGTGTGTGTGTTTGTTTGTTTTTAAATCCAAGCTACAAACAAATAACCCCAACCAACTTTCTTGAAAGAGATTTTTCAGTGGACAAGATAGACTTTGGGAAAAATTAAATTAATGGCCTAATTGAGGTTTGTGTGTTTCGACAGCAAATGTATTTTTTTTCCCAGCCAAAAATACTTGTATTTTTATTTTATTTTAATAAAGAAAGTTTTCTATCACAAAATAATTCCAACACAGAATTTCCAGTTTTCTGCAACTATTATAATTCTGGTTCTTAATAATACCATCCTCTATATGCAGGTCCTGTCTAAAAGAAAAAAGGAAAACTGTTCTCAGGATTTCTCTCTATTATTGTTCAAAAAGCAAATTGTGTCTTGTTTTACAATTGCTAAATTCTTCTAAGGAAGATCAACTGCTTTTGTCAAAAACAGGCCTGAAAATTGCCTCAGATTTTAGTGTTCTCCCCATTGATTGAATTCTGTATATGCTGTTGTAGATGAATTTCCATAGCACACCTCTTCAGCCACATATGCTGGCTGCATCCTGAGGCAACTACAGAATCTATATAATAATCCAGGATGAATATCAAATAGGGATCTTTTTCTGAACCTTCTGCACACAAATACTGGACAGGCTTGCATACATCAACAAGGATTTCATGCTGTCTATAACCAATGCAGACATTTAGATTTCAGAGGAGGAGAGCGCCTTTTGTAAATGAACCTAGCTAGCACTAGAGCTGTATTGTGAAACTGGTGAGTAGTGGGAGCTGAGGAACTGAGCAGCAGAGTCTGCAGAATTTCAAATAGTAAAAGGACAAAATGTAAATTTGACTCAAATGCGTGGTTTTTTTTTTTCCTTGCATTGGTCCAGATGAGATTAGCTCTGTGAAGATTTGTGATGTAGTTGAGTACAATAGTCCCAAGGAACCTTAGCAAGAATCATTGAACTTTTAAACATACCACGTTCACAAGACTGAATTTAGAATGTCCCTGTTATGGATGAAGTGATATACCTCACTACTGAGAGGGAAGCAGCAATATTTTTATCGATACAAACAGTGATTTAACAAAGTTTTATAGTACATATGAGAGTGGTTTAACACGATTTGATGGCAAGGTGCACTTGATTATTTACTGCATAGAGGACAGGGTCAGACAAAACTGTCAGGGAGATGCTCCCATTGAGTAATGAGCTTCGGAAAGGATCCCCTTGTGCTCTAAACTCCTTCTCACAGAGAAGTTTAAGTGCAGCTGGATCTAGACTGAGTCCAGACTTGGTCAATAGTTTATATCTAAAGGATTATATACACTCAATCGATCCTTTATATCACCTAAGATTTCAAAGTTTCATAATGTTTATTCCTTATTCACTTATCAAGTATCTGATGTAGTAAGGATTATCTCAACCTCGAGGAGTAACCCCGAGAGGCATCCCTACTCCTGGCATGTAGCCAGCTGCTGTGCAGGAGACCTCATTGGGTTCTGGGCTGTCCGCTGTTCATATGACTTATGGTCATATTTACATACTGACTAGAGATGTTTGTTTCTTCCAAATTTGGCTGGAGGTGGACATTGACCAGCACTGTGGTGGGCATGTTGCTCAAATTAGCCCTTGGCTATTGTGTTGTTGTTTCTTCTCCAAATTAACATGACCAGATGCATTGTGATCACCATTAGTAGTTATTGCCTGAACAGGGTTATGGGAAATAAAGGTCAGGTGGGGGTGAGGGAGCACACTGCTGAAAACCTGAAGGATCTTTTGGTCATCAATTAAACCAGATAGTGAAAGCTATTATGGCTCTGTAGTTGCCATTATAAGTATCTACTTATTTTTCACATTTTCACTACCCATTTCCTTTGATAGATCAGGAGGAAACACATGTAACCCCCAATGTTAATAATTAGAACACAAGTGACAAAATTTTGTATTTGGAAAAAATCGCTGCAAGAACAAAATAGTTACTGTAGACAATCCAAAACCACTTGTACTTGATGGGCACTCTGATTTGTGAGAACTAATTTGCTAACCACATACAGTACAGCTACAGTAACTTTCTAAAATTGTTTTGTCATCATAATTGCACCTTATGCCAGCAGTTCTAAGCAAAACTTGCTATTAGCTTAATTGAGGAAAGAAATTAAGTGGAAAAATATCTGATCTAATGGCCCAAAAGCTACAGCAGGTGCACAGCAAGCCCAAGAAATAGATCTCTGGAACACACAGAGGTGAATTCCTGATCCTGGAGTACTAAAATTACTGCCAATTGCTCTGAAGGCACTTCATGAATAGCGGGACTCTAATGCTTTTGCCTAGTTTTGAAACAGGCTTTGGAATGAATTAGGTTGTACATTACTGTAGCTTTTACCAAGTGGGTGCCCTCTTGTAGGGCTTGGTTGTGGGTTGGAAGGTGTGTCTGCTTTCTTCCCTACTGGAAGGGATTCAGTGAAGCATTGAGGAGCTGAATGAGAAGTACATAAAACAGTATGACAAGAATGATAGTTGATCATCATGTCTCTAAACAGCAGGCACTGGCAAGTTTACTGATGTTTTTGCAAGTTATAGAGCTGGGGTTTGCTGGCAGAGAACAGCAGTGCAGATTACAACCTACTCTCTTCTACTCTGAATCCCTTCTGGAGTAAAGGACAATACCTCCATTTGCTGACAGCTTAGCTGCCATCATGCAGAAAAGAACTGGAGCCTACTAGACATACAGAGCACAAGGAAAGGAGAAGGGTGGGGTGGTGGGAAAGAAAATAATTTTTCAGATGTAAAGCCTTCTAGTGTGTGAATTTAACACATGGGCTCCTAAAGAGGTAACATCTGTCTGTGCTTATTTGTCTTGCTCTAACTGGCATAGGTTTTTCTCGGTGAGCAGGAACCACATGATTTAATAGTGGTGCCTTCTACATGAAGTACTGCTGATGGTGATTTTAGCAGCAGCATCTTCTGAAGTAGCGCTAGTTACAGCACTGACTTCCCCTTCTGTGAACAATGTTGCACTCTCAGCAAGACTCAGTTGGCTTTAGGTAAATAGAATTTCTGTGCTTTGTCTTGCAATGCATATAAATGGGGGGAAAAATGAAGATACTTAGGACTATTTTAAAACAATAGGTTCCTGGGTTTTATTTAATTATTTTTCTGGGGTTTTTTTTAGTATCTAGGACAAAGCTGATTCTCTTGGCTTCCAGTCTGCCTGTTTGTTAGCTCTTATGTTAAGTAAATTAATGGAAGGTAGTTTTGAAGCCCTGTGAAATGATCCGTGAGTCAGCAACTCAAATTCAAAAGATTTGCTTCGTTTTTTTTCCCAAGCCATTAATTTCTCCTACAATGCTGTTGTGACTTTTAGGCTAGTGAAAGGTATTATATTGTCCTGGAAAATGCTGTGTGTTGTGTATTGATGAAAGTAACTAGTAATTTTTTTCCAGTTTCACTGCCTTGATTCTTAATTTATATTGTTCATAATTTTAACTAGAAAACTATATGGAATAAAAGGCAAATGTTCACACATGATGAGATAATCATACTGGGCATTGTTCAGATCAATTAGTAGTTCTTGTTCCGGGAATTTACCATCAGCTAGTAAAATATTAGGTATGAAGAAATTCATATGTGCCTTGGAGAAAGTAATGTAATCATAAACACATGGATTTAAGGTGAGCCCAGATGACATCAGTAAACAGGTTAATCTGCCTTTAAATAGCTTGCTGAACCAAAGTATCTAAGGTCAAAGATGTAATGCTAACTTCACTCACATGATTTGTCGTTACAATGTTACTAGAATAAGGCTTAAAATGCTTGCTTAAAGTGATAATTTAATGTTTCATAAGTTAGTTAGTTACAAGTGTGTTTACCATTTGTAGCTGTGTGGTAATAAAACAATGATACAGAAACTGTTTTGGGGACAGCTATCATTCTCACTGGCTCTGGAAAGCAGTCTCCTATTGTAGTTGGAAGTAATAGCAAGTACAATTCCTTAAAAAATGCTTTTCATTTCCAATTTTTTTAGCCCTTGTGACTTTAAGGGACTTAAATCCTTAAAATAACTTATTTTTGAACTAAGAAAATACTTTTTCCTCTTCTTTCCCTTTATTTTGAAAAGTGATGTCAAAGTAATGTTAAAAGGTGAATTTCAGGTCAAATCACGGCACATTCTTCATACTAAATATAGTTTTTTTTATCAAGAGCAGCTATTAGAAAGCCAAAGGGATCAGTTAACTTAGAGTAATGCTACCTGATTCTTAATGATATGTTTTTTTTCTGGACCAAATGGATAGCCTTTTCCCTTAGCCATGTGTATCTTTTCACAAGCAAAACACAGGCATAAGTAACTGAATATATTAATAAATTTCTATTATTTCCTAAATAACAGTAAATATTGAAATACTTTTTAACTTTAAGAAAACAGTCATTAAAGGTATAAACCAGAAACTTTAATTTGTGTTGCAATCTTATTTAAAAGACATAAAACTCTTTAAATACAACTTAAAAGCTTATCTCTTTAGCCACCCTCTTTCATTTCCTTTTCCTTTACTGTGGTTTTGATTTCCATTATTTTTTCCCCCTGATACTGAACTTTGCAGCATTTATGCTATTTGACTATAATTCTTTCACAATAGGTTCATTCCTAAGACAAAATTTTGAAGCAGCAGTTCAATGATGTAGAATGATTTTTAAAACCCACTAAACCTCCCCAAAAAACTCTTCCTTAAAAATTTTACCAAAGCTCATATGTTTTCCCAAGTCTCATATAGATGACACATAGAAATAATGATTCAGGATGTCAGGCACATAAACAGTATAAATATTAACCAAATAATAAATGAAAGTTCTCCTTAAAATAGCCATGAATCTTTCATGTTTGCATAAAACATTTCAGTTTGTTAAGAACATCAAATGATACTATCGTGGGGGGAAAAAAAAGAGTAGACTGCTGATGGATGCTTATTCTCACTGGAAAAAAATAAATGCTAACATTTTCAAGAATCTGGACCAAAATGCTTCGGGTAACTGTTAAAACCGAAGTATGTATCTTGTAATTCTGATAAATGTTAGATAGTATGAAGTATTTACTATCTTAAAATAGCAACCTGCTAATGCTTAGAGCATTTCTTTTCAAATGCCTTTAATGAGATTTCAGTAACTGTCAAAAATAACAAATACTAATAAAGATTAGGTCTAGAAGCAAACAGTATTTCAGGCAATAGAACATACATCTTAGCAGTAGGTGTTAATTATTGACAGGTATACAAGTTTAAAGTTTGCATAAAATACCATGCCAACATACAGTCTGCTTAGGAAAGGTTTTAGTACTTAATTGGAACTGAAGTGTAATACTCTGGGGCTTCATTACCTTATATTTCTGCTTATCTCATTATTCTGGTGGTACCTTCCTCTGATTTTATTAGTTGGTGTGAACAAGCAGCCTAGTCAGTCACATTAGAGCAGAATCCAAATAGTCTGAGGCTTGGACTCAGTTCTACAAATTAGCTGTTTCTCTATTTCCTTAGTATTTATGCTTTAAATATTCTCCATAGAAATATTTTATACAAGATGCTTCTGAGAACCTCTGATTTTTGGACTGTAGAATAGAAAAGGGATAATCATGACTTTGTTCTCTAGAGGAGAATAGCTGAGATTATGTATTTGAGTATAAGGTAAACAGTTCTTAATGTCTTATTTTAACAATTTTAAAAATGTTTATGTATGATGATGAATTTATGTTAATACCCCTTACATCTGCAACCTGTAGCCTGGTTTTCAGGACCAGGAAACAAGTATCCCTCAGGCTTACCCGAAAATACAAGGAATACTCATGTAATCATATACTTAACTAACAAGTTCTGCCTGAGCAACTGTTAATGATTGTCCTTGGAAACCACAGTATCTAGATTCACAAATGTTCATGCAGAAATATTTTTTAGTATCTGTTTGAAAAATAGTATAGTTCTGGTTTACTTGCCTTAAAACAATGAGTTGTTGCTTGAGGTGACACGTCAACAAGAAGCCAAGTTGTGTTTTTGTTTTGTTTTTTCAAGCAGCATGTAGTATTTTAACTGTATGTAGCAGTGTTGCTGAAGCAGAATTAAATGTGAGAACTGGCCACAATCAAAACTCTGTCTTGATTCCCTGTCATAACGCTGTCAGACCTGCAATGTTTATAAAACTGATTTTGAGAGAGTGTTCATATTACAGCTTATCTATTCCTCTGCCTGACATGCGGTCACCAACAGCTAGACACATTTAGATCAGTCTGATATTAACACCTGGAGAATAATTACATATGGTAACAATGCTCC
The DNA here is from genome assembly GCA_025331215.1 of Actenoides lindsayi. Classification (NCBI taxonomy): domain Eukaryota; kingdom Metazoa; phylum Chordata; class Aves; order Coraciiformes; family Alcedinidae; genus Actenoides; species Actenoides lindsayi. Next base: position 23,256 of record WTSP01013302.1, on the reverse strand, counting down.
CCACCAAGGGCACAGAGTGGTGATGTTATAGTTACTTGTTTATCTGACTTAAATAAAATTATGCTTGTAAATTCCTGTGAATACATTGACTTGAATAACGACTTCCACATTTTGAATATTCTTGCAATTTTTATATGCAAATCACAAATAGATTCAGAAGACAGTTGTCAAAACTGGCTAGTTTACCTGCTTACCTCAGGGTGGTATCAGCTAAGTCTAAACCAAGCTGCTATTGAGAAAGCTCCTAGGTAACCTCTTTCTGTATTTAAGTACAGCTACAGCTGAGTTGTTCTACTTATACCTAATGTAAGCTTTTCTTGCTGGCATGTGCAACTGTCTCTTCTACATTCACAGCAGAAGTTACTCAGTTGCTTTGCAGAACATTTAATTTCCCTTTTCTTTGTGGCAATATTCTGTGGAGGATAAAACTTATCCCTCCATCTACTCCTGTCTTTCTCTGATTTCATAGGTATTGTTTGTGTAATTGTTTCTCATGGATCATGGGGATCTGATCACTTACTGCTCTTCCTTCCCTGGTCTAAATCTTGCCTAGAAAGTAGCGCTGGCAATTCAACAAGGTACTTCTATTGAAACCTTGCCAAGGACAGATAGAAATAAGATTGACTTTACAGATTTGCGTGCGACTAATCTGTTCCCATACGCAAGTCCACTATTTGCTTTCTCCTATTTCATATTCAGCTTGTGCAACACCATACAACATATTTCTAATTCTGAATTGCTCAGCAACTAATCACTGTTTATTGCTTGAAGTGTTTGCTATTCATAATTTGCCAGCCACAACATGGTTACCTAAATCATACCATGGTTTTTCCCTGTTCCTTTTCTGCCTCATACAAACAGATAGCTAACAATTTACAAGCATGAGCTCATGTATTTATAGGGTGAATAACCCCATATGCATTAATTTATAGTGGAACAATATAATGATTTCCATTATTTTTCTTAAGCATCTTACTGATGTTTCCACATTCTCTTCTGCACCCTTATTAAAGTAGATCTATATATCCAGTTTGGATGGGCAGGGTAGACAGTTGTGTTCTGTGATGCTTGGCTACTTTGATTTTGGGTTTTGGGATTTTGTTTTTCTACTTCAATTTTTTTTTCCTTTCCTTGATAGATTTTCTGAAAGATTATGTAGAAACAACTTTATGTATTGAGGTGTTCTGTGTAGTCAAGGACTTTGGGCTGATGAATACCTAAAAGCTTTTCATTAAATCAGCAATTTTTACTTTTTCTTATATCTTTATTAAAACAATATACTTCTAAGTGATACCTACTTTAGATAGTTTGTTGATCTGATATCATTACTGACATAAAATAATTTATTTTGGTCTGGAAATCAAAGCTTAAAATAGCTTAGTCCTACAGTAGTGCAGAGTTCTTTGCATCTTGAAATTTTCAGGGGTTTTGGGGTTAGTTTTTTTCGTGGTTTCCAGGTGTTTTTATTCTCACTAAATACTGAAAGAATTGTATGTTTTCTTTTTCTAAAAAGTTTAAAAATATTTTAAGCATTTAATTATCTATTGAGAGCTTTTGCAGGTCCTGGGAATCTGTTTTCAGGCAAAACACTTCTCTGTACAGTTATGAAAGCTCTGAAGTTTGAAAAAAATATTTACAAAAAAAACCCTTTTGGAATCACTGAATGATAAATATATTCCTAATTGTACTTCTGCTGCTAGAAAGGTTTTGAAATCTTCTTTGTGTTGTTATTCATATTTATAAGGCTTGTTTAAAAACAAAATCATAAATCATGGATAAAGCTCCCTTTAGAATAACAAGATGAGTGGATTAAGATCTCCCACAGATGTTCAGTGTATTAGTATCTCTTCAACATCAGTTTCTCTGTAAAAGAAAAGTGTGTCCACTAGTGATATTCTTTTCAATTGGATCATGTATCCAGGTCCTGTATGTTATCCAGCCTGTATGTTCAGACACTGTTAGCACTGGCATAAAAGCCAAAGAACACAGAAGCATATGGACAAAGTGTACTACTTCTCTGACTGCATTTGGGGGAGGAGGGGAAAGCTCAGGATGAGATGGGCTTTTCTTTCTTCTCTCTCTTATTGTTTTTGGGGGTTTTGTTCATTTTGCTTTGTTTTGATGTTTGCTGTTTGTTTGGCTTTGTGTTTTTGCTGTGGTGGTTTGTTTCTTGTTTTTAATGTTCTGGGAGGACAGACCTGTAAGCCCATGTTTTACAAAGCAGCTGGAAACTGCTAACAATATACCCTCTTTTGGTCTTCTACCAAGAGACGCCATGTGCAGGATGCCAATGCAATAAGTATTATGTTTTCTACACCTATCAACTTATGCTAGCCTCAGTTTCCCACAAAACTGGTATCTGGAAAAACAGCGGTCCTGTTTGTTAAGATCTTTGCAGAGGAGAATGTACTTAGGATTTAGTGAAGTGAAATACTGACATACGGGGTTTGCACTCATCTGTGTTTTGCGGACAAGGGCTCTATTGGACCTTGTTGTCAGTTCATGGTTTATAACATTCAGGTAGCCCACCAGCAAATTTACAACAGTATAATATTATTAAATTAATGATTGAATGAATATTGGTCTAGAATAGAGCATCCGAACTGATGTTGACTTTGTTTTGTTTTAGAAAGCAGGCGTGAATGCATGCTAGTAGTTTCAAAAAGAAGTGAAGGTGTTTAAGTATATGTTAACAAACTGATTAAACTCAACAGGTGGAATAGGGTAATAGGCTATGGTAGGCTAACTGGGCAGTACTTGGACTTCCAGATATGTATAAACTTAATTATCTGACAAGGAATGCAAAGAATTAATTGCCTTTATTTTAGATGACCAATAAAATATACACACCTAAACATTAATACTTATATACAGTACATAAAAACATGACTGGTTTTGCTTATTTGCTTTGGTGTAAGCCACAAGACTAAGGTATGGATCTCAGTCAGATAGTCATGTTAATGAATATCTCTCTTACTCTGTACAGATAAAAGAAGTCCTGACAAGTAAAGAGGAAAATTATCTCTGCTGTGCCAGTGACACTTCTACTGAATGCATTGGCTTAATACAAAGTTAATATCTACTTAAATGCTTCTAAGACTTAGTAAATGGAAGTACAGATTGAATATTCTGTATAAGCAGTTTAATTTAGTTAAATATTTGGAGCTGTGTCATAGCAGAATCATGAAAATATTTACTGCAGTTTACCCCACTTTTACAGTAGCTTTTCAGTAGCTGCATTTTAGATTACGTTTGATGTTTTCCCAGTAGCCTTCTATATGGGTGTAATACATTATACAAAGCCTAGCGTTTTGTATTAATTCTTCTGGAATAATAGTTTTCGGCATATTGGTCTTGATCTTCCTGTTTTGATGCCAGCAGCAAGAATCTGATTAACTGGGAAAGGAATATGCTTGTTTAAAAAGCAACCATGTTCTGGCTTTTGAAAGACTTGATGTACAAGTTTATTAATAAATAACTAACTTTCATACCAAATAATACATTGACACAAATCACATGTTTTTATGGCTATTAAGAATTGAATAGCCAGAACAGCTGGGCCAATTCTATTCATTTTGGCTAGTCTCCTACTTGTGCTTTTATCTCAGGGGATGAGTTGGCAGTGGGAGTGTGGGTGTGTGGATATTCTTTATGAAATTATTGTCTGCTATATTTATGTTGGTTTGGGGTTATATATTTTTCATCTGGACACATTAATGAACCTCTTTGTATGTATTTTTAAATGGTGATCGAAGTTGCTAGTAGCATTGGCTAGCTGTTTGCAAACTGTGAAGAAATTGTTTAATAGGTAGTTTAAATGTTTGCCAGTAAGACTTTCCTCCTCCTATGGAGTATAATAGTTTTTCCAGTTTTTACATTAAGAATACAGTGCCTGTTTTACCTACCATGGAAGGTACCCACAACAGCAGCAATCCACCTTTCCTTGCTTAGTAACATTCCAGATAGAAAGGTGCACCAGTAATGAAATGTCACTTGGGAAACACTAAGAAGTTAGCTATGTGATAATTATTAATATATTCAGCTATCTAATCTCTTCTCAATAGATTCTTTGTTACTAGGACTGGGTTCAGTCGTTCTGTAAATGGAGGAGTAGGGCAGAGCCTCATTGGCTTTTGATGCAGTGATGTATTGAATAGACAACCTACTCCGCATTTAGAAATTGCAGTTAAGTGCATGAACTCCCTGTCTACTGAAATGTGACGGGGTGTTTTAGTCCTCCATTTCTTGTGGGGAGGTTTAAAGTTGCAATATGGCCCTGAACTTTCATCCCACTATAGAGGGAATGCTTCTTTTATTTTGGCAGACACAAGTGTGTTGGAAGAGATTAAATTGGTAGTTGCAGTATCCACCTTGGAGATTTATCACACTCTCACAGTCACATTCACGACTTGGAACAATGATGTAAAAATTGTGAGACTAAGCTAGCAAAATAATTTTGATTTAAACTTTTTGAACTAAAAATGTACTTGTATGTAAGCCGTAAAAGTCTAAATCATCAGTTTAATTTTTTCCATACTTTTTTCTCCACAAATGTGATGCTAACTTTACTCTTTTATTTGATTCTCTTAAGTTTTATCAAAATGTCCCGATCAAAGTTGGTGAAGTTTGTTTCCTATCTCTGTCCTTTAGTGTGCAATGAATGTTGAAGTGAAAATCAGAATATTTTTTTCCACTTTGACACTTGCTATTAAATGCCCAGAAAACTCTCTTGCAATCTGACACACACTGATGTGATATTCTCATACTTGACATCAGCATTAACACTAGTGGTTTTCATACAACAGTTTCATCCATATTCTTCAAAATGAAGCTTTCAGAGTTTTTACTTTCCAAATGGAAGACTGATGTAGCTAGATTCTACATTAAAAAAAAAAAAAAATTACACTCCAAGTTGAATTTTAAATTTTTGACCAACTCTAGATAACTACTACTGTGAATTTAAAGAATATTTAAAAGCATGTAATAAACTTCATCCTTCATAACAATAAAAGGGCTGACTAATAGTCATATTTTGCTAGAAATGATTGACGGTATGTGAGGCAAAATGTTCCACTGGATACGTACACTGGAGGCTGAACACTGAAAACCCAATACCTCCCAGTACCTACCTGGTAGCACAGAAGAGCAGTGGCACACAACATGCTTTTTCCCTACGTGCCAGAGCTGGGTGAAAAAGCAGCTAAACCTTTGAGACTCCATGGTTTGTACTAGCCCTGAGCAAGGTAATACCTCAGCTGATGCTCAAAGTAGAGTGTTCAAAACATAGAGGATTTCAATGTGTTCTTCCCTCCACCACCACACTCCCAAGACTTTCCAGTGTATTGCATTAAGCCTGTTGTTAATTCATGGTGAGAATATGAAATATTTACCTTTTTTTTTTTTTTTTTAAGAATGTAACTGCTGTTTGAGAAAATAAAACTTTTGACCTGCTGATGGTCCTTGCTGATGATGTGAGCTTTCAGGAACAGTATTTTAGAATTAGAACAGATGTGAGAAAACCTTTAAATGGAATTTAAATGGAAATTACTCAGAATATGAAACAAAAAGGCAAACCTCATTCTCTCTGATTTGAATGAGTTTTTATGTAAAAGTAGGGATAATCTGTCTAACACACACACATGAATGTATATAAAAAAATACATGCATACACAGTCAGTACATGTGTGTGTCTATTTAGATGTACATATACACTCACATTTTTTGCCAATGTCCTTACCCCATCAATTTGCCAGTTTTATTTGTATTGATTAATACAGTCTTGATTATGAACTTCTATGTAAATCAGTTTGGGCTTTAAAAAATATATTGACTTTATTCCATTGATTCAAATAGTATTAGGTAAAAAACATTTGCAGTCTGTAAAAAACAATCAGTGCTCTTATCTCCCCATAGCACAGACATCACTGGACTTTTGATTTGATTGATGAGAAAACTTCCTCTGAAATCCTTACCAGAAATTGTACTGAGAGAATGGTATAATTGTGTGTGGGATCAATATATAGTTGTGTAATATGTAATTGCTATGTAACTAAAAGTTATTTTAAGTAATTTTACTGCTGTGGGCAAGGACAGGAGATGAACTGCCCTGATCCTCTAACTAGCAAACTGTCTCAGCTTCTATCTGCAGTCTGTCTGCTGCAATGTAATAACAGAAATGGCAGTTCTCTGCATGCTCTGCAATACAAGAGTTCAAGCAGTAGAAACAACTGCCTTTTTAGTAGGGGTGATAACTCAGCATCTTCCGAAAAGACAGTTTAAGCAGGAGAATGAGTTGTCCCCTGGATGTGCTCTGCAGAATGCTGAGCTTCACACTGAGAAGGAGCAACAGGACTACTCTTGGACATTTTCTGATCCTTCCCTGGCCCTTGTATCCTCACCAGCCACTCCCATGGACATCAGGCACTTCCTGAATCTGGAACTCCATTCAGGTAAAGCTTGTAGGCAGAAAATGAGCCAGGTGAATCCTAAGGTGAGGATGTATACAGTAGAGTTTGGTGTGGAGCAGTGGTCTTCCTTCTGAAATTTGGTTCTTACTAGCAAAGATTTCTTCCTCTGCATCTAGCTTCACAATCAAATAAATGTTGGCATTAACAGAGTGGTGGTGCCTGGTGTTTATCAATGATAGGGATGCTGTTTGTGTAAGTATATCAGTAATTTTTCTCAGCTCACTTCTTAAAATGCTTCCCTTATTTGAAGATTAATCAATAACACTGCCAAATGCTACAGCAGAGGGGTTTCAGACAGCTAGATTATTTATCATGCTGTGCCTAGATGGGTCAGAGCTGTTCTGTCGCTGTTTCCAGAAGAATGTGCTGAATTGTGTGAAGTACGAGTGAAATATCAAACTATTGTAAGCCATCACTGAACTTACCTTCCCCACCGGCCAGTTTAATTACATTATTAGATTTGTCTTACAATGCTTTAAATATTGCTCTATAAAAAAGAGGTAAGGAAACACATTGCTTTTTAAAGAGGCTGAAAATACTCAATGTATTTTGATTTCAAAATTTTGTGGCATACACCAGAGAGCCTTTCAATTTCCACCTCTGTTGCTCCCTAGAGGAAGGAAGCTTTAAAATACTAAAAAAAAATAAATCCAGTTTTAGTTTGAAATATTATCTCATTGCTGGTCATCTTATAGGCAATTGTCTTTGATCATATTCTGTTTTGAGACGTTGCCATTAGCTTCATTATGTAATATCTATAATGTTTTATTTCAATCATTGGTTCTTTAACTGGAGCAATTAAGACTCATTAAGGATGTTTTGCTTAATAGTTCGACTACAGGAACAATCCAAATGCTTAGTGTAATTGATTGATCTGTTCCAATTGGAAAGGAATTCTATTAAGTCTGGACTGAAAAGAAATACAACCAGTTCTTGTGATCTCCTCTGTCCTCATCCAAGTGTTTAGTGCCCTGATAGGGGCTAGTCATTCCTGTAAGCTACTGGTTTGTGGATGGGGAAAGGAGATATTAACATTGACAAAGGTTAGAAGTGGAAATCATAATCCAATTTCTGGATCTAATTAAGAGTTCAGTGTCTTTGACAGGTGTAAAATATTCACTTAAAGAGAAACTGCATTTCAGAAGCTTACAAAATTAGATTGCCTGAATTATATAATCAGGCTTTCAGAGAAGTGATGTTGGTTTAGGCTATTGTTTATTTCTGAGGGTGGGGATGCCTTGTTATATTTGGTGCAGCAGTATTTGTTTTATGGACACGGCAACACATGGAGCAAGAGTCACAAAGACCAGAGGTTGCTTAATGACATAGAAGTGATTACTGCACAAACAGGAAAAAAAACCCCAACAAATTATTTAGATTAAGGCATTGCATACTATACCCATTTAAAATTAAGGTCACCACTGACACTTTCTAATATATAATATAAAAAAAATAAAATCTTCAGAGATTTTAAAGTTTCTTTAGAAATTTAAGAACAATGTCTGAAATTTTTTGTACACTCTCACATAAGGTTATTTTGCTGGATTCTGAAGAGTTACAAATTTGTGAATTCCTCATATGGGTTTTGTTCTTTTTATTTTCTATGCCCACACAATAGCCGTTTATCATGTGTCAGAACTCAAACATTTCTCTGCTTGGTTTTGTGATTGTATTCAGCATCAGTAATAAGCCACTCTAATTCCATCTGTTTGTATTGCTTCTGATTTCTGTTTAGATTTCCTCCTTTGACTTTCAAGCGATGCACTGCAGCTATCACCTGATCCTCAAATTCTTTTTAATCCCTTTAGGTCACACAGAGCAGGCTTAAACTAAGTTCAGGGCAAGGCTAGACAGAAGCTGATCTTTGCCAGAGTATGCCAAGCCATACTTTAAAAAGGACATTTGCAGGGTATCCTCTTGCACATGGATCACTGTGATGGTTTTGTTCAATGCGTCATATCTGTTACTAGTTGTTCGGGCACTGGGATTCTCCCTGTGTTTGAATGCAAAATGGCAAGTGCTTCTGGACACGACATTGCACTGGTGTCTGCATCCTGTTTGCTAGTTGCAAAGCCTGGCCTGAGTGCTAAAAGTTTCCTGAGCTGTGATAGATGTGATCTGTTACTCATTTTTTCCATCTGTGTTTTTCACAGGAGAGGACGATGAATTATGGTCTGATGTGCAAACTCCTATACCATGCAGAGACTAGCCCTGGTTGTAGAGAGCTACAGGTAGCTAGAGGCTCTCTTGATACCCTCCTCAAATATATCATGTCGCTCTTAGAAATGCTGGCATATAAGCAGAGCTGCTTTGGAGATCTGGGTTCTTTCCTTGTCGCAGCATTTCTCCTAAGGCATCAAGCTTTGAAACTTGTACCGCCAAAGTACCACCAGTTGTCCTCTATTGCTTCCTGGACAGTCTTCTCTCATCAGTATCTTGCATGTAATTGTAGTTCTGGTCCATGGCAGTCATCAGCTGTTGCCTCTTTGTCCCCCTGCAGAGCAATATTAAGGGGAGAGCTGTTTTGCTGTTTTCCAGAGATGAGTTAGGGCAGATGGCAATACCCATAGTGCTGTACTGGGGAGATAGGCATAAAAGGGCATGAAAAACCATAAAATTTGCTGTGATATGCTTGGAAAGCATGAGAGGCCAAGTTTTGCTACGCTCCAGAGTGAAGTTTGTTTTTGAACTGATATGCAGAGTGCAAGTAAGGGTTAGCAACCTGGCTCAAATCCAAGAATTTAAAACTGACAGTATTGTTTTATCTTACGAAGTTACTAAAGTGTATATATTTTTTTTCACTAAGTCTTTTCCATCTTTTTTCCGACCTCCAGTGTAACCATTTCTAGGTGCTATTAAGTAATTTGATGAACTTGGCATAATGTCTATAATTTTCAGGAGGCTCGGAATTAGTGTCCCCTATTATTGCTTCCACTTATTCAGAATTACACATGTGGATTCACTTGTTAGTCATAGGCTTCAGTCAAAGAAAGAGGGATATTTTTAATTTTCTTATGTAGCTTTTAGTAAATCTTCAATTTGTCATGTTCCTCATTTGTGCTAGTGTTTGTCATCCAAACAGCTTAGAAAACATGGCAATGAATTAACCAAATATAATTCGTAGAAATGTTTCTGTGAACACTGAATAGATGACAAAATGATGTTGGAGGCAGTAGTACTTCAAATATTTGAAAGCAATATTAATTTTGGTTTGTTTTAATTTTCTAAAATGATAGATGGACAAAACAGGGAAACTACCATAATAAAAGAAAAAGACAAAGAAAAAAAACAAATCCTGGAGATTAACTGAATGGTGAAACAGGCGTTTGGACATCTGAGTATTTCCTATGGTGTGTGTACATCTTGTGCTGTTCTCAGAAACTTCGTTCTGCAATCTTTGCAAGTTCAAAAGCATTAGTATCGGTGAAGGTCAACTCTGGTCAGACCAAAGGTCCACACTGGTTCCTGTCTTGTTTCCAAGTGCAGACAGCAGCAGCATGAATGGCAGAAGTGAGGACCATGGCAAGTATGCAGTGATACTTCTGCAGTAGACTTATCAAAGGGGTCTATAGAATCAGGTTTCTCCATATCAGAGATAACATCTTTGTGATGTTATCCATGCTTTTGAATTTGAGGCTGATATATTTATCCTTAGGTGTTCAAAGTGTCATCAAGGTCATATATAAGGTAAGTTGCAGATTCACAAATAGCTTCCAAACTAGACCAATACCTATTACAAAAAACAATTATTTTGCTCATTTTATTTTATCCCTTGCTATGTCTTAATTTTCAACTTAGTGATGTTAGTGTTTCTATATTATAAGGTAAATAAGTCAAAAGAACTGTGTTAAATAGAAGCTCTAAACTTGAAGTTTTAGAAGTAGTTACAAGTAGTTCTGCATCTACCACAAACAGTGGCGTTTTCATACTTCAGCATGAGACAGAATATTTTTTTGGTAGAAAAATAACTGAATGCTTAAACACCGGTAAGTCATTTCACTAATGGCAGTAGTCAATTGGTGGAGTACCATCCCAGCTTAAAGATCTACTAATCTTGCTGAAGAACTAAGACTGTAGAATATAAGGTCCTTTTTTTTTCTCTTCACAAAGCTGTTTCTTCCTTATTTCATGCTAAATGAAAACAGCTGCATATCTCATAAATTATGCATTCAGAGAGCACTCTGACATGATACTCTTCAAAACACAGTTAATTTTAATCTTTCTCATGCAATTTTCTGACAAAAAAAGATTGATGGTGTTTTGTTTCCTCCTCTTTTCACTGTAATTTTGATAGTGAAATATGGGGGTATATTAAGTAGTCTATTAGACATCTGATTTTAAAGTAATTCTTATACAGACTATGACCTGAGAAGATACAGCCCATCTATTCCACATCCAATACTTCATGAAGAAAATACAACATATAATGTGACATATATATCTAAAATAAACAACACAAAAAAAAGAAACTCAGATATAATGCCATGACACATTCCTCAAGTCTCTGTCCATTATTGCAATGTAGTTAGTAAGGCATTGACAGTTTAATTTAGACTTTCTTTCAGTGATATTTGTAAAGCCTTTCTTACTTGGAACTATGCTGATTAATGCTAGGGCAGAGATAATACTCTCAGGAACAGGGTGCTTACAGGCTGAAGTGTATGATACAAAGTGTGTGTCCGTGAGACAACACAGCAATGGATACTCAGCATTCAAGTGACATTATCAAAAATATCACTAAATCAAGTGGAAAATGCTTGAACAGTAGCTGTTGTGGGCAGATTATTCCCAGTTCTCATTTTTCTAAACGTAGTGCCTGTTAATGCACCAAGAACATTTGTTCAAATTCCTTGGCAGATGGTACATATTCTTCCCACTTTTTCCTTTACCTGAATTTGAGAGTAGCAACAGCAAAATTTCTCTGTTGTAACTAGTGACCTTAGAGATCTGCAAATCCTTGTTCTCCTAGCACCTGCTCTGTCATTACTGCAAAACCCCAAGGGCTTTTTTGCTATAGAGATATTAGCAAAAAATCCTTGGCACAGCAAAACAGATATCTATGCTACTGAGAAACCTTGACCTGTCTCTGAATCCTGGTATCTGCTGATACCAATGAAGAATGTATGGTTTTGTCATCGTCTGTGAAAGGTGTCAGGATTTTAAGAACTTTCTTGCTCAACTGCAAAACACGAGTTCTTGAAGGGTATTCTCAAAAATGAATTTTTCATGTTAATAAGTGTTTCATCCTGTTTGTTTCCTTTAAAAAAAATAAAAAAGTCTTGTTTGCATGGCTTTCCAGCTTAAGGAATAAGGTTCCTTAATTCAGAAATAAACAGCAGTTGACTGTCACAGTAGGTATTGAGAGAGCCTTAAAACCCTTTTATTGGCCCTTCATATTATCTGACAGCGGAGCCCCAAGAAGACTTGCAACTGGGTGACTCGTAGATGAATCCGATCTGTAACTATCCGCTGGGAAAATCAACTAGAAAACGTGCTTTAAGCAGCTGTACCACAGTTACAGAGAAGTACAAAAATGAGATAGGAGATGCTTTTTACTTTTTGGAAAGATGCACAAGGGACGTGTCCAGCACTTGAAATCTTGCAAATATTCCTTAGGCATAAGAGTTGCAAAGCATTAGAAAAAGATATTCTTAATTCTGTATGCATCTTTAATGCCATACATATGCTTCTAAACTATAATTCTATTTCCACAGTTATTAAATGCAATAAAATTCTAATAACATTAAAATTCAGCTCAAATATCAAAGTCTTTGCAAAATAAAACCTTGTGGTTCCATCTTTCCTCTCCTGTGAGAGTTGGATAATTGTTTCATTCCATAAATTTTATAAATTTTGTAAAATGACTTTTAATCACTGTAGTTTGCAGCTTTTTTCCTCTAGACTGATAATCTTGAATTTTCCTTTATGTTAAGGGAGATGCTTGCATTGAAGTCAAATTTCAACTCTTTAACTGGACCAAGTGAAAGTGATCCATGCAATGGTTATAGCCTACAGTATTTTAACAGTTTTTCAAAATGTTCAGCATTTCTGAGCTAGACATTCTTCTTAATTTAGAAATAAGGTAGATCTATAAAATTTATTTTTCCTACACATTATTGGAATTACGTGAACTGATCTCATGGAAAAATGTAAATGTTTCCTTCTTTACAGAAGATAGGAAGAAATATCTTTTCAGTGTTTCTTATTTTTAAATTTTCCTTTCCAATATTTAAAACCCAGTGAAGAGAAGAGATGAGACATGCTGAGGCTGACTGTGAAAGCTAGTTGCCCAAAGGCTATGTAAGAACATCTTTTTTATTGTGTAGCTGTACATTGACAGTCATCTAAACATACATACTAAGCTTCTAAAGAAGAGATCTGAAATTTCTTGCTGCAGCAGGATGTTGTACATACGTTCAGCAGGACACAGTATATAGCTGGAAAGCTGTGCTGATGTTTCATGTCCCATTTCCACTTCCTCACAAGAAAACTGTTGCAAATTGACCCAATGTCTGCTCTTCTCTGGCTTCACATTTTTAAATGGGGTTTAAAGCAATGAGAAGATCACAGATTGATTTTACTGGAACTCCTAATTTGCCTATGTTAGGAAAACCTGTGATTTGCTGACAGATATGATCTATATGTGACTGATATATTTCAGGTTGCTTAATACATATGATAACATTGAGTGACTCGAGGGAAATACTCAAACCAACTATAAGAAGCGAGCAGTGAGCTAGAACAGTGCTAAATAGATCCCAATGCATGTTCTGTCTGGTGATGTACAGAGAAGTCTTGCAAAATGTAACTTACATGCCTGTTAAGACTTTGATGTTGCACATCACTAGGAGTGTGTTTCCAGTTGATTTCCGAGAATGAGTACATAGAGACAAAATGAACTATTGGGGATGTTAAGCAATATACTGTTAAAAGCTGGTGAGAAGATGGGAAACAAAACATAGGCTCTTTGTACAATTCAGAAAGAGGTTCAGAATAGTTCCCTGTTTACCTCAATTTAATCACCAGAGGCTGTGGTGAGCTGAACAGCGACCACTCCTTCCTTTCTGGCGTTTGTGTGTCCATTCAGGCTTGCAGGGGTGTGATGTCAATCACACAGGTATCATATCCTTTTTACAATGACTCAAAAGCTTTTTTTTCTGAATGGGCTAAACAAAACTAGCTCAATTCCAGGTCTACTGTTGGCAGTAGCCCTCTTTTGGGTTTGGTCTGGAGATGCTATGATATTTAACAACACTTTTTACAGTTATAGTTTATAGATGCATCAGTAATTAGTATATCTCTGTAAACATATATACTGTCACAAATAGACAGTCACAATAGATGTCACAAACATCATCTTTTTCATTTAGAAGATGTTATCTGGGAGTTTCTTGGAGGAAGGTCAACTTCAAAATGTCCTGTGCTGTTAAGGGTGCTAAATTTTTCTTTTTTCAAAATGAATTCTAAGTAAAGAAAAATATCTTATTATTATATGATGTGAGCAGATGATAAAGATGTGATAAGTCATATTTTGATTGCTAAAGAGTTATTACTAGTGGTAGTTTGCTGATTTTTAATTAAGAAAAAATCTTACTCATTTTTCACAACTGGGTTTTATATGTAAAATTATTTTATACTGTTGGATGAGGAGAAACAGTTTGAAATTTGTGGATTTGTTTGGGTTTTTTTTTTTTCTGTAGTTTAGCAGCATTTCCTGAAGGAAAAAAGTTAATGAAATGCTTGTTCATCAGACCTGAGAATCAATTATACTTTTTTGTGGTGCATGTCAGCAAATAATGTTTTTGCTTTTATACAACTTCTCTCTTACTTTTTCAATATTTGTTACATCATTTTCTATGAAATGTACTTCAATTTCCAATATTCTATTCCAAATAGCGCTTTAAAGTTTTTCAGTAACTACAGCTGTAGTTTTCAGTTGGCAATGTGTTATTGTATGCTGTGACCTTTGGGCACAGCATCCAATGATGAAAATAGCTTCATAAAATCTCACAGTGTACAGACACCAGACTAGGCAGCACGGTGAAGCAGCCGTTCGGATATGGCAGTTTGTCATACAAGCTGCTGTGCAGGCACAACACAAACTATGCTATTTATCAGCAGGTAAAAGGTCTAATATTTTTTTTAAACTATTTCTGATACTAGGGTTATTGTGAATGCAGCCAGCTTGTTTGGGGCAAAACCCTTTTCTTCTCCAGCAGATCTCTCTACAAGACTCATGGTCTTTGCTCAATGCTTGAAATAATGGGAGTCTGCCCCGATTCTCAACATATTTGAAGAAGTAGCTCTAGGAAGAGTTTGGAGACATATTTCTAGGTTACCTTAACTTTTGCTATTCCTATTAATTTTTTGAAACAGTACTGACACATAATTGCTTTCAAAATGAGATGTTATCTACATCATGAAGCTTATACAAAAGATGGAGAATGTTCACTCAAGTGGAAGCACAGCAGAAATGATGGAATGAACAGTATTTCCTTGCTGCAACATAATAAAATGAGTATTAGGGATGACTAATACTAATTTTGAAATGAAATGGCTGTTTTCCTTTCTGACATGACACTGTGAACACAGTTATAAGCAGTATCATGTATTTTTCTGAGTGATAAGCAAAACCTAGAGCAAGAGGGGTTTAATAGCAAGCTGAACTTTTTTACATGTGAAGACTGTGGTTACTGTATACTATGCCACTTAGAGTAATTCCACTTTTCTTACTCAGAGTATTTTATGATGCAAAGCCATTCCATTTGAAGCCAGCTCTTTCACCAAAACATTTTTTTCTTGGTTCTCTTGCTATGAATTCTGATACAAATGCTATTGTTAGAGTCATTTTAAGACTAGTTTTCTAGCTATTTTTACTTTCTATTTCAGCTTCTTTAATCTTGTAATCTAATCTCCGCTGATGTCTGTTAGCAAAGGATCCATACTGCCTTATGTAAACCTAGTACTAATAAATGCTAGTAAAACTCCCTGACTCCTCTATTAACCTCTCTGTAATGTTTCCTGTCCACAAGGAGATGATTTACATCCAGCATTTTAATATTTATTTTAGATGAAAAATAACCTGAATCATCTGTGAGTATGAAAGCAGAGCATTTCCCTCTGCTTGTAAGAGTGCAGTTTTTAATCTCTGACTAAGGAATGGGGATATGCTGCATGTAAAGCCGGAGTCAGAAAATGAAACAAGTTGCACATCCTTCATTTCCCTTTCCAGTTTTCTCCATTTCTACTTATGCTGCTTTCTCTACTTCTGGTTTCTCCCTAATATACCTCTTTTCCCCTTTGTTCCTTCTTTTTAAAATAACTGTGAAAACTTTTAATATAGCCTCATGACATAATCTAGAAAAAGTAGGTCTATACCTTGGGATATATCTAGACAAAGTACTGTACATATTTGTTCTTTCTGCTTGAAACCAGAAGACATCTAAATAAGCGATTTAGAAGTAAGGCTCTGCTTGCTTGGCGTTGTACAATCAACCTTGTTCTTAATCTTGTATGTATACCATAGCACAGAAGGAATCCAACAGTGCATGAAGGTTTTTGGGAAAATGAATCTTTAAAACAGCAAGGCTATTTATCAGACAAGATATTGCTTGTTTTTTCTAACTGTTCACAGTTTGAACTAAAAGAAACGTAATTTGCATTTTTATTTCTTTCTGTTTTTATATATGTGAAAAGCAGCTCTTATGGAGTGAAAAAATAGTCAAGTAAAAGGTCTCAGGATGTGAATTATAGTCTCTTTTAAGACTTGTCGTCTTCACACTCCATGTTTTGATATGTTCGTGACATTAATGTGAGATGTTTTTATTTTGGCTTGGGTTTTTTTTTGTATTTTTTTCGTTGTTCTTGTTTGGTTTTTTACACAATTATGGAATTGATAATTTTGGTGGGTTTTTTTAATTTTGATTTTTGTAAGCCAGTTCTGTGTCTTAAATGAAAACTAAGTCATAATTCTTAGTATTTTTTTTTTGTATGAAATTGCATATACAGAGGCACAATTGGTAATTTAAATATCAAGTGACTGACACAATACAGTGGAACAGTGTTGGACAATGTGTGTCTTCATTAGACTTTTATAAATCCTATTCAAGTGATTTATAACACACATCTGAAACTCAATAAATTATTCCTTCCCTTGGGCCCAATATGATCAGTAGTGCCGTTGTATTATTAGTCTGAATTACCTACAGTAATATCTTTAGTGAAGGGATTTCCTGATGCAGCTGCAGTCTGGGTTGTGTTTTTCTCTACAAAACCCTGGGTCACTGAGATGGTCCCTGAAATTTTAACAGGCAGTTGAACAGTGGTCATACAAGAATATTTAAAAATGCAACAAGTAAACATTCTCTCTCCAACTACGTTTGATCTGCTCCTATATCACAGCTTAATATTCACTGGCACTGTAAGTGGAAAACCAAGATGCTGTCACCATAGCAGTCAGGCTGATGTGTGTTCCCTAAGTCTTTCTTCAAAGTCACATTCTGGTTTTTTATTTGTTAACATCTGTTGAACAGTAACAATGATTGCATTTGTTGTTTTTTATTAGCAGACTCAATTCTTTCTTACTCTGTTCAAAAATATTTTTTTTGGTCTTTGTCTAGATAATGGCTTTTCAATAGCTTTCTAAATATGGCTGAAATAACCTTATATAAACTATATTTCACATGGAAGGGATGAAATTCAAGAGACGTTAGCCTGATGTTAATCACAAGGTCAGTTTTACTATATAACATGATATTAGTGCTCCCAGAAAGACTAACCTAAGTACAAAGAACAAATTTATATGAAACACCCTAGGCTGGGCCCTTTTCATTAGTTTCTTCCTCATGTTTTGCTTACAGTTCTGCTTACACTGTTAGGAACAAGGTATTTTTGTCTTTACTAGATATATAATTGGTTTTTCTTTCAGTTTTTACCTTTGCCCAAATTGTGTGTGCACTTAAAGTAATGCTCAAGAAACAGCAACTGCACATGTTGTTTTGTTAAAACTATGAAATATGAAAAAGGTACAAATTCCTGCTTTTAAAAAGTGTAGAGAGGAATCCCAACTTCTTTCCTACTGGTTTCTTTTTGTACAAAGTTCTTTTTAAATCATATAAAATTTAGCACACTTGCAATTTACCTCATTTTGCCGATTACATTCCGGTTTCTAAACTTTTTGTCTCGGGCTTTGTAGGACACTGAAAGCCCCTTTACAGTCTTTAGCACTGAAACAGTGTTTCTTCTTTGGCATGTGTGGCGACAGTACCCTGTGGTTTTGCTCTGTCGTCTTATCAAATTCCAGGTGATGCTATTGTGCATTGTGAACGTCTATAGTAACAGATAATCAAAAGTTTCTGTAAGTAATCTTATTTTTCAGATGGGATTAGAAACTGAGGCTGGTGTGTGAAAGACTATATGGTTTTTTGAGAAAGAAAATGTACCTGTCAGTAAGAATTTCAGTTATATTGTGCTGCTGTTCTGTCAATAAAATGCAGAAGAAATTGCTACAAACTACTTATTGAAAGAATTTTTCCTTCCTTACTTTGCACTAAGGGCTTTTTTTAAAGTAATAAATTCAGAATAAAATGATTTTGTGCCTTCTGATGCAGGATTTAGCACAAAATGTGTATTACATAAATTGGAATTCTTATCAGTAGCTCAGTGTAATACAGGAGTACAGAAAAAAAGCTGTGTAAGGAGAGCTAGTCAAAAAACACAGTGCTGTTCTTGTCACTGATACATGATAATGCAATATAGTAGAATAGAAAGTTATCATAAATATTTACAGTATTTAAAAATTACTGGCAACCACTAACTAGTTCTGATTGAAACATTTAGTCTTGCAGATCTACTTGGGCTGCAAGAAAATGCTTTGACACTGCATTTCTGCACTACAAGATGTAAAGTTATATGGAAATGCCTAAAGTAAGCTTAATTTCCAGAAACAGTCTAATTGTGGCATCTTAGAAATTCATCACAGGCTGTTTCTCCACCAAAGGACTTCTTTTTTCAACATGAAGCCATGAGCTATCAGGATTACCTGTAGAATAGATTAAACTTCAGCAGGAAACTTTACAATAATAAGAGAAAGGTTCTATTTTTACTCTAGAAATATGACTTTGCATTGTTGGGTTTCCTGTACAGATTCAATAGAGGAATTTTCTGAGCAGTCATATTTCTTTTCTAATATATATAATTTTATTTATAATGTACTGTGTCACTGTAAAGCTCAGTTGCCTTTATTTGGTGAAACTTGCTGTGTTGGCCAATAAGCTTTATGTCAAGCTTCACGTGTAACAGCAATAGAGAGCTATCCACCATGTGTGGTTTTCTGCACTATTGCCATTAAACTTATTCAATAGTTTTCCAAAAGCAACTGGAGACAGATTTTTATTACAGGTTATTACAGCTTTTTCAGATATAAGGTTAGTAAAAGAAGCTGCTGAAGTTGCAGCAGAGAAATTATAGCTTACTTAAGAAAACCCAGATTTCAGAAGAGAAAAAATTAACATAATTAGACTTTACAAAGTGAAGCCTGGCATAAATGTCTAGATTGCTAGTGTAGATGCAGTGCAAAGAACCAACTCCTATCAGGAGCCAGTTGAAAAGGGAAGCTTTGTAGATGTTTTGGTCCTAATACCAGGGTTTTCTCAACTGAAATGATTGAGTACAACTCTAAAAATGATACTGATTCTTCTGTGCTGCAGAATTTGTGAATCATACCCCCAGGATTCCTAAAATACTCTGCTGTTGAACAATTAAACCAAGGGGAAGGTTCCGTAAGGCACTAGCATCTACGAATAAGGGTGTTAATAGTTTGGCATCTTTCAAAGTTATAAGATGTTACATTTCTCGTATCAAAGCTGAATTTCTATACAGGAATTAATAAAAAGTCCAAAGCATTTAAAAGGTGACTGATTCTATGTTCCTTCTGGTTTCACTGGTTATATTGTTGTTTTGGAAAAAATTTGTTGGTGACATGAGTAAGGTCTCCTGAAATGAGTTATTCTACCTCTGTGGCATTTGTTATTTGTTTCTTGGAGAAATCCATATATAAAAAAAACCCCAAACTAACCAGAACCAAAGGCATGGGGAGGGAAAGGAGGATAGAAATTAGAGATGTAGATGAAGCTGGTTGACCCAGTGGAATAAAATAAGTGAGCAGTAAGTATGGATTTTCAGAGCTCATTACTTGCCTAAAGACATACAAGCACTCTGAAAATCCCCCTAGTTACCTGTCTACATCTTTGTGCAGCTAACGAGTCCTGCAAAGTCAATGCTGTTCCCATGCATCCTTCTAAGAGGAAAGTCTGCAACAGTCAGCACATGTTAAGTGCATGTGGAAGATATGGTGGGAGATATTTTAAATTAAATTTGTCCAGAATAAATTGTGATCAAGTACAATTCCTAACAGGTAATCCTAGCATGATGCATTCTACTCAAGACGTTATTTAAGAAAATGTTTTAATGATAGTGATTTATTTTAGTATGGATAATGAAGAGCATCGATTTATTGTGCTGTGAATAACTTCAGAAGCAGATGCTTGTTAAAACCACATTTTGTAAATAGTTAAATAATGTTTGGCTTTTATATGGGCCCTTGTGAAAAGTGGTGAGAAAAACTACTACCTACCATCTACTCATAATTCCTGCTATCATAATAAATTTATGGTAGCTGCTTTGTAGTGTTCTGTCCTGCACCTCAGCATCCCTTTTTTTAAAGTTTATTCCTAATGAAGTAACTTTTCCCCACTTTATTTGCATCCTGCATTATTAGTTGATACTTTAGCATGTTTTACATCTAAGTACTTTGACAGAATGATCTGTTTTTAATTCACTCTGCTGAGATTTTCAGTCATGTGATTAATATTTTAATAACCTACACAGGCTTTGAATACTGACTAGAATAGCAAAACTTGTATTGTTTAATTGGGGGGGGGTGGGGGTGGGGAGGGAACTACACAAAAAACCCCCAACACAAACTACAACAAAATCTTAAAAATATCCACAGAACAACTTTTTCTATTACAACATTAACCAGGAATATTCATTTACAATTATGCTGTGACTGGTTTCAGAAAGAAAATAAACTAGGCTAATTACATGTGTTATTATTCCCAGCTTCTACTTTTCTGGCTTCCAGACAGCTAGGGAACGGCAGGAATGTAGAGGATGCTGGAACAACAAATATTTTTTTGCTACCTCCATTTCAGCAAATACAAACCATTACAGTGAAAGTGGGAGAAGAAATAACTGAAATCAGAAATGCAGCAGAAGCCTAGGTTACTATAAAGGGTTTTGTTGCTGGTCCATGACTGTAAATTCCTAGAGTAGAACTGGCAAATGTTATTAAGTATCTTTTATTTACTTAGGTTTTTCATACTTGGTCTCTTCTGGAGAAGTTGGCAAATGATTAATTTCTATGCATTGCTCATTCAGAAAGGTTCATAAGATCCAGATACACCAAAGTTCCTTGAATTCTCATTCAAAGATCTAAGAAGAAAGCAGAACTATCCAGAAAGGAACTTTTGCATTTGCATGGGGTTTTTTTTGTTTGTTTTTAACTACAATATTTTTGATACTACTTTTCTATTCCACTTTCTGTATTTATTCCAAAAATCTCAGCTTGAGTCCAATCCTCAGCTCAGCAACTACCAGACATGGCACTTGACATTTTGCAAAATATCTTCTGCTAAAATATAGACACCAAATATTTTCATTCAGCAAAGCAACCTTTCTGTTGCCCTGATAACCATCTCTATGGCAGAGCAGCCACAAGCTTCAAATGATTCAACCATTTAGCCTCAATTTAATGATGGAGACTTCAGTACTGCTTTTCTGCATAACCATGGTTGGATACAGTGTTCCTACAGACATTCATGTCAGCTGCAGTACTGCATTTTTACCAAGCAGCACTCTAAACTTCTTGGAAAGGCACAGAGATGGAGCACAGAAATATCTGAAATAAGCCAAAGAAACAATTGTTAAGGGTTGTTGGACAGGATGCTCAGCCAAGGTAACAGCCTTTCTAATTTGTGTTTACCAGTGTTTTAGAGTCTGCTGAGACTTCTTCTGCCCCAATTTTAAGGTGTACAATTAAGTGACATTCGAGCTGGAACAAACTTTCAATTGACTGATACAGATTTTCATTTATCCAGTTAAAAATATGTGGTACATGTCACAGGTGGGGAATTCTTCTGTCATTCAACTTAAGTTTTATTTTTTATCTCATTTCACTTTTTTCTTTGTGGTTTAATTTCTTTGGATTTTTTTTTTCTTGGTTTAAAATTCTCTTCTCTCTTATGTGCATACTTTATGCCCCTATTTGTATTTGTTGTTCAACTACTAAAACATAGCTAAGACTTCAATTAAATGTAATTTTCAGCAATAGTTTATTCCTTTAATTTAGGTTTGTTTGGTTTTTTTTAAACTACTGAGAAATCATAAATATAAATAAATATTTCAGATATGCTACCATTAGATCTATTTGTAAAAGATAACACTACGTTCATGTCTTCCTGACCCTTGGATCAACACCAGTCTAATTTTTTGCTTCCATGTTACATTTTGAACTATGGGTTTAATAGGACTTGGTTTATCACTCGCCCCACCCCCCCGACTTTGGTGTGTCTGCTGTACAGATAACACTCTCTACTTGCCGTGTTCCAAATCAGTTTATTTTCTGCTTTTATTTCCAGTCTTTCTAGTTCAAATTACTTCAGTGATAACCTTACCACCAGATTTTATTAACTTCTTGGGGTTTTTTCTCACACTTATCCAACATTTCCCCCCCTGTTAAAGCAAAATTCAGCAGATATTATGAACATATTAAGGTATGTAACATATTTTTAACTATTAGTTGCCTGTTAATTTATATTTTTGATACAGCAGTATGCATTTTTAAAGCAAAGAAAGCCTAAGGATAAGATTTCATTATAGGTTAGGAAAAACGTGTATAGCAGCTGGAAAGTGTTGGTATAAGATTAGAAAAAGAGAGGCAGTTTAGCATGTTAAACCGCACTTGTGCTGCCTGCACTCAGGGCAGACCTCTAAACCTGAACAGATACTCTCAGTTAACCCCCCTCCCTCCCCAAAGGGGAAGAGAAAGGGAATAAGGGAAAAAGACTTAGCAATTAGAAAAGGAAACTAGAACACCTTTAATGGAAATTAAAATAATAATTAAAAATAAAATTAATATATACAAACCCAGTATTGAAGTCAACCCCCCTGATGGCAATCATGTCACTGTCACCACTGATGCTGTGGAGCAGGCACCAGGAGAGTCTCAGACTGGGCCCTGCAGCAGATGGGACCTGTGTTCAGGAGCTGGATTCTGGTACTGGATTCAGGAACATGGATATTGGGACTGAAGGCAAAATGGACAGAGTCCTCTTTGGATACTGGCGATTGAAGAAGTGAGAAAGAAGCTGGAAGAGCTGAGCTGAGCAGGACCCTGGCGATCCCTCAGCTTTATACCAAATATGATGTATATGGGCTGGAATATATCGTTGGTCAGTTTAGGGTCACCCGTCCCTATCCTCTCCTCCCTGCAGGTGTGGCTTTTACTTTCTGCACTCCCTCACAATGGTATACGAGACCCAGCAGTGGCCTTGGTCTGCACACCAATCCTTGGTGCTAACTCTAAACATGGGGTGTTATCATGGCTAGAAGCAGACACTGTCTGCGGAAACGTGATGCTAACTTCAGACACTGCAGTTAGTTAGAAGAACTGAGCTGAAAAGTAAAATCACTGAACAGAATTAGTTCTGTTCTCACTCAAGCCAGGACA